>JAANDG010000546.1:0-87500 GCA_036852015.1 Pelodera strongyloides
ACAAATCAAGCCAATGTTAATTTAATAAGACAACAAATTATATCAAAGCTATCTAGCACCACTTAATAAGTCTGGCTTAATAAGTCCTATATTTGGGTATTCCGTTCACCCTTCATTTATTAGTAATCTGGTCGAAATTAAGTGAAATTTTCTCCTAATAATATTCCCTTTTTCTTACACACCGTCTACCTTGTGGTCACTAGGTAATTTAACATTATGCATATTGTGTGATGTACATCATTGTGTATTGATAGTCAGTAATGTTTTTTCCCTTCTTACTAATTTGCTTGTAGGATATGGACTCCTTTTTGTGGAGTTATTGCGGCGATCCCCGTAACTACGAGAAAGACTGGAGGATTATGCCAGTGTGATGTGCAGGGCGACTGTAATTGGCGGTTGAGTCTGCACGGTCCGAGCAAGAGGAACAGTTAGGTAAGAGGAGTTGATTGTGCCCCGATTTTTACTTTGTGTTGTGTGGCTTGTAGAGTCGGGAGACTTGATTCAAGGCGAAAAGGTGTCAGTGATTTGTACGTCCGGTATTAGCGCCCAGAGTGCCTATATTTATTTGTTTATTTTTGTTAGGGCGGTTTAAAATTTTATAAATGATTAAAAGCCAGGCGTGTATTTGTTTCGTCGTTTAAATACTTGTTCCGTTCTTATGGATGGAGGGCTGTCGTGCGCAGGCAACATCAAACCATATAACCATTGTGTCTTGTGTTTTATTAAGTGGTGCTAGATAGCTTTGATATAATTTGTTGTCTTATTAAATTAACATTGGCTTGATTTGTAAAAATGGGTTATTTTTATTTTAGTGTTTAGATTCGTTTTCCTCTAGGCTAGGCTAGTAAGTACCGCACTATCGCTTGATGTGTATTTGCCATTTTTGCCTCAGAGGCGGCGGTGTGCCCTAATACCCAGAGCTGAGTATGAGTATCCCAGCTATGTCCTTAGGTTCGGTAGGCCTCCACGAGGCGGTTTTTCTCGTATTTTAGAGGTCCTGACATTTTCGGAGTATGGCTCCAGTAAACGGCCCTTGGGGCGGTAGGCCTCCAGGAGGCGGATTTCCCGTATTCCGTCACTTTTTCGGAGTATGGCTCCAGTAACCTGCCCTGGGGCGGTAGGCCTCCAGGAGGCGGATTTCCCGTATTCTGTCACTTTTTCGGAGTATGGCTCCAGTAACCTGCCCTTGGGGCGGTAGGCCTCCAGGAGGCGGATTTCCCGTATTCTGTCACATGTTCGGAGTATGGCTCCAGTACCCTGCCCTAGGGGCGGTAGGCCTCCAGGAGGCGGATTTCCCGTATTCTGTCACATGTTCGGAGTATGGCTCCAGTAACCTGCCCTAGGGGCGGTAGGCCTCCAGGAGGCGGATTTCCCGTAGCTGTCACATGTTCGGAGTATGGCTCCAGTAACCTGCCCTAGGGCGGTAGGCCTCCAGGAGGTAGTTATATTATAGGAAATAGATTGTTTCTGTCTACCATTTTTCGATCCATTGGTGTTACGTTAACTCAGTGCCTCTATGAGGTGAGGATACTTTTGTTTGAGACAGCTTTTGCCGACAATTGTTCTTATCGTACGGTTATATTTATTGTCACGTTCATATTGTGTCCTATTATTCTAATGCAAAATTGCTTGCCTTGTATGTATTCCCAAGGGGAAAGCGCACGAAGAGTGGAATTTGGCCCTATTTGCTATATTCGGTGTTCATCCGAAACAAAACGGAAGATGCCCCATATGGGTTCGCATTTAGAAGTAGTTTTTTTATGTAAGTATTGGGTTGTTTACCTAATGAAATTGATTTGTTTCTTCCGTGTTAGTTTTTGACTTTATCAACATCATTTGTTGGTTTATTTCCAGTTCGCCCAAGGGTAGTTAGCCATATCGGTATCAGCAGGAGGCAGTCTGTAACATTGTTCGACTCTTTTTGTTTTCTGTGGCTGTTTTTCACATGTTGTGTTTCGGTCCGCAAGTGCTGCGCGAACCGCGAAGTTTATGTCAAAAGTCAAGAAAGTGTTACCAATTTCCACAATAGTTTCATTATGACGTATGACGTCTCATATCGGTTACCGTTTGCTTGAGTATAATTTTTATATGGCACTGAGCTGTGTATCTCGTTGTGCGAACATCCACAGTGTGGATTGGTAAAAACGCGAGTTTTGCCAAATTTTGGGTTAGATATAGTTGTACGGTTCTTGCTTTTGACTGTTCCTTAAAACAACTGTACTAAAGATATGCACTGAATCCCATGCATCAGATTGTGGTTCGGTTATCGAACGGGAGCCAACATGCACGGTCAAATAGAACGTGCATTATCTGTCTCGGCCATTCAAAGAAAGCGCGTCTGACGTAAGGGTCTGCTGGAGTAATTCTTGTATAAATGGGGTGCTTTTGTATGTAGCCGTGAACGTATTATGCTTCCCTTTGGATGCTACCTAATTTTAGGCCCAACCTAACACATATTTCGGAGAACTGTGCTTGTTTATATTGTCCAAACATTCAGGTATAGAATTGTAATGGCGCATACATGATAGGTGCACTACGGAAGTGTAGCTGGACTGGATTTTCTCTTCTTATGTTGCATGGTTTCGGTTATTAGTGGTGCTTTGTCGATTGTTGTAGTTGTACATAATTTTTCACTTGCAACATCAGAATGTGGGCACCGAAAAAAGACAGTTCGGATTACCTGGCTACCTGTTTATTTACCTTATTAAGATACGCATTTGCTCTGTTTTTTATCAATCTTATGGTGACACTTGCTTGATAGGACTTGCGACTTTACATGAGTTGGATCTATATCTATATGTCTAAGCTACAGTATTAGTACAAACTTTGTGTTCGTGTTTAGCACTCGTATGCGAGATGTGCGAGCAAATTTAAGCGTTATTCGGGTCATAGGGAACGCTATGTGTACATACATGGACTCTTATTTCGGAATTCTAGAATCTAGGTTATCTACGCGCTTACTTCGCCTGAGAGCGGGTTCGGCCGAATCTTTCCTTTACAACCTGCTAGTCACATATTGCGTGCTTCCCAGAGGGCTTTATTATTGACCCTGAATAAATGCCTTACCCTTCTGTGTGTATATGGACCGTTTGGTGTAAAACAGCAGTTATGCGTAACGAGCAAGAGAGTAGCAAAGCTACTCTCGTAGCGTAGTAGCATAACTTGTTTTTGCAACAACGGTACAGTAGGCCGCGGCGGTTTGAATTTTCGCTGCGTACCGCGTACGATACTCAGCCAACAAAATGTGCACTTTGCGAAGCTTTTGCAGACAATCTTCATTGACGTTTGTTCGGTCAACTGCCCTCCCACCCACCCGTACTAGCGGGTTGCGCACCCGACTCTAAAACTAAAGTGCGTTTGCATCTGAGCAATTTAGGGAATGCAAATGAAAAAGGGGGTGTGGGACAGTTCTCTGATCCGTCTTGCGCAGTACACAATTGTCATCATCATTGACTATTCATATGTAGTAGTGATGTGCGGTTCTCCCGGTTAATTATATTGTCTTGTGCCGGGTCAGAATTTTCTTAAGCTTACGTCAAGCGGATTCAGTACAGTTCGTAACCATTTTTTTATAAGTTACAGGTTACACTAGAGTTTTTATAGGTTTTAGGTAACAGTAGGGTGCTCAGTATTGACGCTTGTTAATTTTACTTGTTATTCAGGTTTCACATGGAGCGAAGGAGATCGGGGAACCGGTTTCAAATGGAGCGAAGGAGATCGGGCAATCGGTAAGAACGATCACTTTGGAAAGGGCTGGAAGCGGAAGCTTGAACATGCCGTTGTCAGTATATCAACGAGGAACCAGAAGTAAACCATTAACAGCTAAGTCCCAGTACTCACTAGGCATAGGTCATTCCTGCCTACTATTATATGTTTTTTTTTGGGATTCCTCTCTTGGTTTCAATTTAAGTAGTTTAATTTTTCCGTTAGGAGCTCAGGTTCCACTATGCGCCATGCTTGTGTATGTAGAATTTTGGGTTACCGTGCATATGCACAAACTAGGAACTAGGAATGTGCGGCCATCTGGCCAATAACTTGTACTGTTGTAAGCTTACTTGCTTTTGGTTATCAAAGTTTTTGTAATTTCTAGGTATTTTGTAATTGGTTTTGCAATATAAGCACGTTGATTTTGGAGTTTCAGTTTTTCCTATAGAAATATTGATTTTATGTGGGGTTTTGGAAATATTGGTTTACTTGTTTTATTTGGTCTCTTTTGTTATTAATGTGATGTTTTGTTAGAGAAGTTACCACCTGTACGACCCTGAATAAATGCCTTACCCTGAATAAATGCCTTACCCTTCTGTGTGTATATGGACCGTTTGGTGTAAAACAGCAGTTATGCGTAACGAAGCAAGAGAGTAGCAAAGCTACTCTCGTAGCGTAGTAGCATAACACATATTACAACACGCCACACCTAATACACCGCCAAAGACCGGAAAAATCAATTTTTTCTCCGTTTCTCAGCTAGAAACCCTAATTAATGAACTCATTAAAGGGTGAATCAATCGATAAATCGATCCTTAAGTCCAAACTAATCGATTTATCGCCACGTAAGCAAAATACTAGACTTACAATTAGAGACTATGTGTGGCGTGTTGGGATTTCAGTTTATGCTACCTATTGATTATTATTAAATTGGTTGCAAATATTTTATCCAGAGGTCAAGGAAACCCAATAACTGTTACTATATACTCTACACAGTCTATGCTCACATACAATACATATTCATGAATAATTCATCGCCCAAGAAAAAAATTGAAAATTTATTTGTATTTATTGATTATTGACCCAATAAACTATCTGACAATATCTTATTATACTATCTCTTATTATATAAAAGAGTAACTGTAGCGTAATTTGCATACCGATGTGCGTTACGGAAATGCAAATTTCGTATATTGCTAATGTGTATAAAGAGTAAAGAGGCGAGGTACCCAATAAACGTTCAAGAATAAAGTCGAAACTAAATTTTAACCAGTTCAAAGACTGGAGAATCAGCAAAAAAAGATATGTAAAAAAATGATGTCCGTTGTGCACAGGTGTGCGATGTTCTACACAGAAAACACGAGCAGGTGCAGGAGCTACATCAAACAAATTAGCCTATAAGACAAGGGATTTGATTGATCGCTTTACAACCCAACCAATGGAAGATCTAGATACATTGGGCGTGAGTGAAATATGCAAATTTCTTACAATTAGATGATTTAAATGAATATAATAGCCGATTTTGAAACAAACTTATGGTGGGTGCTGTATTCTCATGTAGTGCACGCAAATAACTGCGTGATACTGCCGATTTTTAGGCTAATTTATTCATTTACATGCAACATATGGGAAGGCAGTTGTCCGAATACGTTTCGTTATACTTCTTTTGAAAACATTCAAAATAAGCAGGACATTAGCAGTTAGGAGTCAATAAGTCGTAGCTATACCATACTTTAGAACAATTATCATGTAATCATTAGCACTTTTCATGAGTGAGCTCTGGCAAGGGTAATTATCAAGTAGTATGGCAATTGGTAATTAGCTGACTTGGGTACTGTACAGTACCCAAGAAATAAGGAAACAAAGGGAGGTCCATTTTGAGCTGGAGCTGTTTCCGACGGACTTCTTCTGGACAGAAGCAAACACAAAACACATCCGAATATGTCAGATTAGGAGTTGAAGAGAGAGAGGGGGGGGGTAAGAGAGAGAGGGAGGGGTAAGAGAGAGAGGGAGTGAGAGAGAGGAAAGACATGGAGGTAAAGAAGAGATAAAGTATGCCGCTAAAATGCCGAAATAAAGATTCAAGGCTTTAGTCACTTAAACAGAGTCTACCTAAACAGAGTCGTTTACGTGCATATGTTATAACTTGACTTATATTCGGATCCAGAGCCAACCGTACCTACTAAACAATATATAAGAATGAGGTAGTAGCTAAATGTTCTGCGGCGCTAGTCCTTCGCCTGCAGGCTTGTTGCAGGCTTGTTCTATTTGAGTTAGAAAATGCAAAACAATGCTTAGTGGGAGGCACAACCGCAATACATTGAGGTGCGAAATGGAAAGAAAGAACAGAGAGAGAGAGAGAGAGAGAGAGAGAGAGAGAGAGAGAGAGAGAGAGAGAGAAGAATAAGCGAGAGGCAGGTTCTTGTCTTAGGTTCTTTCGCCTTGCTTAGCCCCCGAGCCTCAACAACCTGCTTAAGTAGGACACTTGGGTACACACCAGGGTACAAACGGGAACAACAGGGTAAATATTGGTACTTCTAGGGTACATATAGTTTCAGTTTCAGACATAGGTCTAGGTTGGAAGAGGCGCAGTCGATTTACGGTTGATAGTGAACTGTTGGATATATTAACTTGTATATGGAGTTTAATAGCTTCACACTATATAACAATAAGAGCTGCAAAGCTTGTCAAAGAGAATATGCAAAAGAAAGACTGAATATCTCCAAATTCACCGTGAATTCATATTATTGATCTTACATTGTAGACCACTCACTATGAGGTGTGAATGTTCTTAGTGTTAGTTCTTATCACCTTATAACGTTAGTTTAGGCTCAGTGATAACGTGATAACACAAAGTCCGAAATACTGAACTGCCCTTATTGTTAGCTACACGCCTACGGTGCAACATTACTACGCTCGTGAGTTCTTCGAATTACATGCTTAGAGACCGTTATTTTATTAATGTGAGAATTTCAGGTTACTGTAATCATGCTTCCGTGCAGTGTTATCACAACCAAGAATCACACTGCACCATCGCCCACCTCTCATCCTCACTCTGTATCGAGAGTGAGCGGGAGAACTGTTCGCCGAGCAGGTCGTAGGTCTCGCTCTCGTCGCCTAACCTCTCACCCAACGAAGCATGAGCAGAAATGGTCAGAGAGGGAGAGGGTGGTGGATGTCTGGTCCCTCTCATGCTCCATTGTCTCTCCAGGACGTCTATCCTTTTCTTCCGTACGAGATCCGTCAACGGTGCCGTTATCCTTGGGGTTCCCGGGGTGGGAGTTTCCACCCAAGGTTGGGAGTTCTGAGACTGAGCGGGAGATGCAGGTCGAGGAGGACAGGCCGGACCATGAAGGCTTGCCGACCGTTTCCCGGGCAGAAAGCGTTTGGCCCATGAGGAAGAGCGACTAAAGTGTGCGGAGTGTGGCTAATGCATGTCTTTTCTATTGTAATATGGTGCGTTTCGACCAAGACCCCTCAGCGTAGGTACCCGCCATTCACTATGAATTATAATTATGACTATCTTAGCGACCATACCCTTAAGTTCAAAACACGCTGCGATTTTGAAATCATTCGAGATTGTGTTCATAAAATAGTGAAGAAAGCACACAAATCTACAGAACAGACCAACCACAACGTTCATATAGTGCGTTATTTGAGTACGGTACACTAGGCCATTATAAAGTAGGGTACACAAGCTTGCGACGTGAACGGTAGCAAAACGCTGCGCCTAAGTCGCACTGATTCTGCCATTACCACCCAAGCAGAGTGTAGCAAAAAGCAAGCCACATAACAAGAAGGTCTTTGTGCTAGCGAGAGGCAAAAGTGCACAATTTTACGAAAAATGCTGCATATAAATTCATAACTTATACAATTACAATCAATAATTAGCTTAATATTATTGTATTTATATTTCAAAAATTAAAAAGCTAACCCAAAAATCCGGCTTCCAAGATCCGGAGAGGCGGTGTGTGAAGGAGTGCTCACACTCGATGGCACTCCGGATATTGTGGCACGAGAACTAGTGGAACGGCTGCCCGGTCTGAATTACATACATTCTTTGCATTTTTGCGGTTTGTAGTTTTATGTTCATATTTGTAGTCTATAGTTATATTTGATGTGAAGTTGCTAAAAGTCTGCTCATAAAAAGTAGACGGTTGCTCAGAACAGCAATGACGTGAGCGGCGTCGACCTCGAACGCATTTGGGTGTGCGACAATATCGCCGTACGCTGGAAGTTTCCAAGTAAGCACTGCTATACGTGTAACGCTGATGGCCACCATGACGCGTTTGAACGAACACACACGGCAAAAAAACATTTTCGGATTCTCGCAAATCGCACAGCCAGACTTTCGTCAGACACGCTACTTTCGCGTCGCGCGATAATTTCGCGCATCCTCACGCCGCGCGCCATTCGAAATAGTCAAACCACATACCTAGCGAATGTCCTCTCAACGCGTGCCCGGTGTTTCATTTCCTCCATTGTTTGGTATTCTGTTCGGCCACTGGAAATTATAATTACTATAGTACGTATTTAATAACATATTAGATAAGAAAGATAAAAAGATAAAGTTTTATACCAACCGAACTCGCAGAAACGGTGCAATGGGTTAGTGCAGATATTAAAGCGAAACACCGGCCGGTTTCTGAAACGCATCGTGGACAACTGAATTCTTACGTCTTTATGCTAATTTGCTCGAATTTAGCTCGATTTTTTTATTCTATGTTCATTTGCATGAGCTGTACTCTATGTGTTTCAAAAACCGGCCGGTATTTCGCTTTAAAACATCATACGCCTAATGTCTGTGCATGGGATAATTATTAATTATGATTATAATTTATGCTGCAATACAGTAAAATTGTAAAATACCAAGCTTTTCATAAGAAAATTTGAACAAAATAAGATGCAAACTCCAAACACAATTTGGAAAAGAATACTTTAAAATTTAAATGATCGGGGTCAAAATAAGCCCCATATGGAACAGTTAGTGCAAGGATTGATACGAATTTCATATTGCCATATTTGTTTTGGAGAAATAGCACGGAATTATGAGAGTGTGGCAGACAGGCGGCAGTATTCTGACATTCTGACCTACTATCAAGCTTCATTTTTATAAATTTAATAGAACCCCCTACTCCCCTACTCGCTCTTTCTCTCTTTCTATCTCTGGCCTACCCCCATCTCCAGAGTTCTCCCAAAATAATGGCTACTGAAAGCAGAGAGTCCTCAATTAATATAATAAATAAATAAATTAATTAATTAAACTTCACATCGTGTAAATTTACGCACCTATACCGATAGCGGCTCCCTATATGAAAAAGTCCTCGTGGCGGTGGTACCGGCGGAGCAATCAACCTGAAACTATTGCAGTGGAAGTTGAAAGAAAGTTAACCTCAAACGCGGGTAATTAAACCAAACCGCTACGCCGAGTCAACGGACACCTACCAAACTCCATTCTTTTTCTTATGCTTATTGAAAACTCGGCCTGAAACTACTAGTCAAAAGATTACATGGGCATAAATAATAATAATAAATAATGTTAGTTCTCTACTTCAGAGAAGAGAGCTTAAAGGGAACGCCAACCCAGATTCCTGGATACTGTATCAGGCGCTCTGAAAAATAAAACAAAAGACCCGCGTCAGCACAGGTCTAGTGCGTCTTCTGTGTGCAGTTATCTTGCCAAACCGGGTTGACATTCCTTTTAAAAAGGATTAAAAACATACCTGAAGAATGAATGGTGTTCTATGCAAGTCTTCCACAATTGCTTGCACGAAGGCGACGTTGACATGTTGAAGATGAGGCATGTAGTTTGCAGGTCGTCACCCTGAATATATATATAACACAAGCGAATAATTAGCCACAGTAATATGAGTTGATAGTGCATGAGCTACATGAGCTACATGAGCTCAGGGCACATGAGCTCACTCCTAGGAATACTTTAGTTCAGAATGTTAAAGAGTTAAGTTTACGAGTTTAAGATGTCAGGCCCACAAAAAGGCCTACGGGAATATATATGGGGCCTATAAATTCTACAGGTCTAGTACTTTACATTGTGGGCCTCTAGGCCTCTAGGTTCCATAGGCTTGCATAGGCCTATAATTTCTGCCCATAGACACTGCCGACAGGGGTCAGTTTCCGAAAATATTTCATGGCTGAACTTCCGCATGCATGTGGTCAATTAAGGCAAAAACCATTCATGCCGTCAATCGTGCGGCAGGCATGCTTTTTTTGGACACGGTTTTGCTGGTCACGCATGCCGCACTTGTTGCTCTAACCGTGCTTTTTCATTGTTTTGGAAAACTCTTTTTTTTATGGGAGGTTATTTTCACTTCATTTAACTATTTTACGTAAGTATTTTTGTTTATAACTAATAAAATGGTAAATATAACAAATTTAGTGGGGTTTTGGTTGACTTAAGTCGGTTTTAAACTCCCGCACGTTTACGGCAATGTGCATAAATGGATGCCGCATGCATGCCCGGGCTCTCCTCCGCATGCATGCCGCCTGCCGAAGAGCATGCATGCAGTCACCATGACTGCATGCATGCTTCTTCAAATGACCGCATGCATGCGAAGTGTGACCTGAGATGTATATAGTATGTCTCACCTTCTCCTCGTTCATCCTCACAGTTACGTAGAATTGTTTCCTCTTGAACGAGATCTTCAATATATTGGCCCACGGGAATTCGTTGATCTTCTTACCTTCGTGGAACACTAACATACCGAACGAATTCACGCCAAGAGAGATTGGAAATGACTTGCCGTCCTATAAAGGGAAAAAGGTAAGGTTAAAGCGGTACTACACGTGGTTTTGAAACGATTTACCGTCCTGTAAAAGGAAAAAAGGCAAGGTTAAAGGGGTATTGCACGTGGTTTTGAAATATATACTACCCTCCTATAAACGGCAAGGTTAAAGCTTTATGACACGTGTTTTGAAGAGTGTACTGTACAAATGCTTTCTAAGCTAATGTACTATATGCAATTATGTGCCCGTTCTGGATAGAAGGGCACGTCACAGATTACATATACATATACAAGGGATTGGATATGTCCAGCATACTTCTACAAACCGACTGTTACTGCTTTTAAAAAAACATATAAACAGAGAAAAATATGGTGCCATGTAGTACACTATTCACGAATAGAAATGGAACAAGAAGTACAATAACGTGTTACCATCAAAAAGAAACTAGCGGAAACGAAATAACCATACCAAACTATGAAAATAACGTTAGATTTTCCTACTATCCGATTCAGAAAAAAATTAGAACAGTATGCTCAAAGTAAAAAACCAAGACTAAAAAAGCGGGAAATAATGAACCAACCGTGGCTGCGTACAATTCCACTCCGTACATTTCTAGCCGTTTTGCGTGATCCAAAAAGTTGAACTCAGCTTCTGCGGGGCTCTGGCCTTGGTGAACCTTAAACATGGTTTATTATTTTAGCTTAAAGCAAAATACCGACCGGTTTCTGAAACGGCGTGAGTACGGCGTGCAAGCGGCAACCTTACTTCTTCACTGCGTGCAAACGGCAACGTTACGGCGGGCATGCACACCAGGACCGAATGGTGTGCAACTTTTTTCCACGCCGCTTGAACGCCGCAACGTTGCCGCTTGCACGCCAATTTTCACATTGATAAAAGCTCCGGGTAGAGCGGAATCAAAAACTGACGCCTCGTGTGAGACAAAAGACGTTCGCGTCTCTAAACACCACCGTACATACTCATCCATCAGCTAGGCACATGCATTCTTATTTTATAAACTTGTGTAGCCCTGATAGCCTGATAGTGTCACCACAAACCTTATGTAACTCCTCCATTCGTCTTCCGAGATCTGCCGGTTGGTGCGGAGCAACTACAAAGTTGTCCAGGTACCCTGGTGACATCTCATCACTATTGTAGTCGCCAAGCTCGGCTGGAAAGAAATTCTACTAGGACCGTGTAATTCTAGGCCTAGTCCTAAGCCTAAGCCTACACCTAATCCTAAGCATATCCACAAAGTTGTCCAGTTACCCTGGGTACATCTCACCACTATAGTAGTCGAAAAGGAGTAGTTATAAGCGTTTGTAAATCCACGACAAGATATTTTTCAGTATATTGATTTTTGTGACCTTTAATAGAAGCCTGAAAGATCTGCAAAGAAAGAAAGGATCAGATTTTTGATTTTTTTTTGACAACCGGTGTGACCGTACTTTTTAACAAACCAATTTTCGCGCATAGCTTGCAACCTAAAGAGGATCTTATTGTTCCCCACAGCCCATTTTTCGTTAAATGTTATAGCTGAAACATACACTGTGCTGCGTAGCTTCCCAGAAGTGCGAGGCTGCCCTCGGCACACTGAAGTTTCCCGTCCAGTAGATCTTTTCTCAGTTGTAAGAAGAAATGGTACCTAAATACACCCAGAAGAAATGGTACCTAAATACACCCAGAAGAAATGGTACCTAAATAGACCCAAATGGTAATGGTACCTAAATACGTAGAAGAAATGGTACATACATAAAGCGATACTGACACAAAAGCATATATCATGGCTAAATCACAGTCAACATGGTCAAAATGATTAAAATTCAATACAAAATTACAATAGCAGCCAATGAACTATCCTATATCGTAATCTGGTCCACTAATTACCTAATGTACTGTAAGTACGGTATCTGTTTGTTCATGAGTTAATAAAATTAACTAATATACATAAATAACTAAAAATGACAAACCTAAAAACAAGTAAATGAAAAGAAATAGAAACTTATAATATAATAGTACTAGTATAAAACATAACGGTAATTAAATAAATAAATAGTAATTATAATAATTAAGAAATTATAGTACCTAGTATACTCTTCGGTCAATTTCGATGGATCGCTCACATAAAATTTGACGCGGAAAAATAAGTTGTACGGCGGACAGATCATTTGTTTCCTGACGGATTTTTCTGGTTGCAGCCATCGCTGGAATAAGGTTAATGTACTTTAATTACTAAATTGTTTATAATATAATTAAAAATGGACTGCACAAAAGTCGAGATTAACTTCTTTTTTCTTTTTTTCTTTTTTTTTGTTTGGTGATAATTGTACATATAATAATGCGCTGAATTTGACGATACACTTTTAGCTATCGTAATCCATAATATCTCGAAAGTTAAAATAATAAAAAATGAGCCGCACCAAAGTCGGGTTTAACTACGTTTTGCTTGCAGACTGGATGGCTAAATGTACATACGACTACATGACTGCAAAATTGAACTACCCCCACTGATTGACTGCAAAATTAAACAAAAGACTACAAAAGTTGAGACTGCAGAAAATTGACGTAACAAATAAAGAGGAAAGTGTTCGAGTCGACTCCACCCATTTAAAGCAGTATAACAAGTGGTTTTAAAATGCATGCTAGCCTTTTATGCATTAGGCGCAGAATGGAACACCATTTGCACATAGCACATGGGTAAGCAGCTGTCCAGCATATGATTCAAAAACCACGTGTCATGTAACCTTAATTGCCCACCTTTTGTTGTGTGTCCCGCGTGTCGACTATGCAAATGAATTGTAATCCGAAGAAATCTCTTTCGACGAGTTCCACGTGTGAGAAAACCTTGTCGATGAGTTCTTGGCCGGTGGAGTTTCTCTATACTTATATTAATTATTTGTAATTAACCACTTACTAACCTCACTAACCGAATACTTCAGTTTAAATGATCAAAGATAGATAGCGTATAACTTTGTAGCATCAAATGCAACACACTGACTAGGGTAAAATAAAGACATTTAATAACTAATTTCAGTTAAATACTTGCAGTAATAAAATAATCATAAAAAATTACGATGCAACAAATCGAAGAAAATAAAATGAATAGTAAAACGGAATAATTTAACCTACATCAATGTGGAAAACTCGCTCCGAGCCGTCCAGAAAGAATACCGTACACGTTAATGAACGATGGACGGACGACCTGCAATTAGTTGATAATTATCGGAATATCTATTGTTAAGTATTGGAATAAACCCTTGTGCCTTAAAGGAGGAGGCTCACGAGAATGAAGTGCTCAAGTAGTTTCCTTTTATCGAAAGATGATGGTATTAAATTCCGAAAGACATGTTTTACAAAGCCAAAGCTTTTAATTGGAGGGAGTAAACCTTTAAAAGGTATTCGGCATGAACCCCTTATAATGCCTAATATCTTTTTTTAGAAAAAAATGAAAGGGGTGCAACAATTAAGATCGGGGCGGAAATTTGGCGTCCAGACAGTGTGACAAAGTAGGGGGCGCGCAACGAAGGACGCAAGAGTGATGAAATTGGCATGTAGTTGGCTACGATTAAACCATACCTCAATAACAGCGGGTTAATTCCCTCGCTCTGCCTGACGTCGTACGTGCCTGAGCCGAAACGCATTGCATCTGAATTCAAATGAATTTATCCATTTACTTTGTATATTATAGTTTTTACCAATAAATAAATAAATAACGAAATAAAGAAGAAAGGAAAACTCAACATAAACGCTAGTATAAGTTTTCTTCACATTTCTAGTAAGGGGAAATTTAAAAAATGCTCTTCGACATAAATTATGAAATTGATCATTATTATTGCAGCCTTACGCAAGAAAATAAGGTGAAATAGCCATGTGACTTTCTTTTAATTTTTAGAGTATTTGTTGAAAATCCAACCAAAACTGCTCTCTTTCTAAAAAGTGGTCTACCACTAATAACTCTAAATCCGAAGCAGTTTCTCACACTTCGGATGAGAGAGAGAGAAGAGAGAGAGAGAGAGAGAGAGAGGGAGAGAGAAAGAAAGATAGAGAGAATAGAGACGAATATAAAACCAGAGAGACATTATAAGTTAAAAGTTGCATAAGCATACATAACTTTAAGAAATCATCCAAATATTTTTTCGTTTCGTCTACATCTAGGCTTATGGATGCACCCAGCCGAGATAACCTAATTTTCTTTTCTGGGAATGTGGGCTCAGAAATGCAAGAGTTCGGTTTGATTTTGGTTCAACAAACAGCTAAAGGGCAACTATTTTGTCCATATTCATATTGAAACCTATATTGAAGTGCGCACTCAACTTTCTTTAGTTTTGTCAAAGGTATGCCATTTAATTTAGAGAGTTGACGCGCAAGCGGCGCGAAATGCACGCGGAAACCACGCCGCTTCCGCGCCACCTTAAACCGCTGCCTCAAAGTCAAACGAGTAAAGAGGCATAGAGGTGAGCAGTAAACTTTGATATCGCGTTGAAGACACAATTAAACTTTGTGAAACTAAAAAAATCATACCATATATCTAAAGTGACAGAGACGGAAAATAAAACGCAAAAGTAAATAAATATTAAATGAAGACAGCATTTTGTGTAGGAACTTCTGACTGAGAGGGAATAAAGAATGAAAACTGGCTTGAAATATACAATAAAAAAATCCTGTAAACCTTCAAAGTAGTAAATTAAATAAGCAAAACAAAAGGTTTGAAAAAGTCGGACCAAAAAAAGCAAAGAAAATATAGGGAAGAATGGAAGTTGTTCTCAAATGATGACGAAAAGAGGAGAGTTTGCTTGGCAATTAGCTCAGCCTTTGAGTAAGTTTGCTCAAAGCATTATAAAGAAAAAAAGTAGCTCTCTGAGCCTTTGTTTGATAAAGAAACCAATCAGCAGCTCACTGATCACGTATCATTTTTCAAGCGGTATGACATGTAGTATTTGAGTATGTTGAACAATTGTATTGTGCAATATATGCAAATAAATTTCCATTCTGTGAAATACACAGCACGGCCTCAAACTTATAACATATGAGAAGAGTGTTCTAATGTATACCTTTCAAAACCTTTGAAAAAAATGAAAAGCTTTAAAAAAATTAAGTTCGGTTAGCCTAGACCAGATATCGATACTATGATATCTACTGATACCGGTCGATTTTTGAAACATATCGAGTAGACCAGCATTCTTATGCAGCGTATGCTGTATGCAAATGAACATAAATTAGAATAAAAATCGAGCTAAATTCGAGTAAATTAGCATAAATATGTAAGAATTCTGTTGTCTATGATGCGTTTAAAAAAGGGGCCGTTATTTCGCTTTAAGATAATTAGTATGATTAGGGAAGCACTCATCTAATTATCGATCGACCTAAATCTAATTAAGTTGGCCAAGTTGTATGTGTGCCGCGTGCGGGTGGTGTTGTTCACTAAGGACCCGGAGGTCATTCACTATTACAAAAAGGTAGAACCGAGCTGCCCAGAGTGTCCGTTTGTCCCTTAAGTCCAACAACTCTCTGGGCCACTAGCACTGAGACCCACACACACAAGCTGTCACACGACCGAGAGCGTCTCAAGGAGCCATAATTCCCCGGGGAGAAAGGGAGGAATAAGGAGTAAAGGGAGGTGAGCAGGTGGTGAGAGTAACTTAACTAAGTAGACCTATCTCTGGGTGACATTATACAATAATGAGAAGTTGGGGAAAAATCCAACAATGATCAACTAATAATAAAGAAATGCAAGAAAAAGAACTGATTGTTAGTAACTTAGTAACTTACAATTAGGTGGTGACTTTAAAGGGAGGTGGGCATGTGGTTAGAGGAGTACCTTGTCGATCTATAACTCTAGGTTAATATAAAAATAGCACAGCTTATCTAAAACTCTGGAACTTGGCAGATAGTAGTGAAAGTAATGGAAACGTAAAAAAAATTTTGTACAATATAAACTAATAAAAGTTGGTAGAACATGTAGAAAAGCAAAGTTGGTAAAAAGTCCCTTATTTTCATATTCATATTTCATAGCTCATAAAGCTGATTTCATGCGCATATGGAATATCAAGTGAATGCGGCTTTCTTTTTAATAAAAGCCGATAGTTTTCAGAGTAAATAGTTTTTTATTGTTATTATTGCTTGTTTAATGAAAATATATTTTAAATTTGTATGTGTATAAATAGTGGAAAAAATTGAACAATGTTACTTGATTTCAAAAAAAAATTGATTTCAAAAAGAAGAGAGTGAAAACGTGCAAAAAAAATATATATCATGCAAAACATGAATTGAAAAAATGCCACTCATAACAAAAATGTCTAGCCTATGAAGAGTGCTATTTTTTATTTTATGTGAAGAGCACTAAGGATTACATAAAGCAGAAAACTCGACATATCATTTATTTATAACTCTACCGCCTTGGGTTTCTTGTTTGTGTGGTCAATAGTGTCCAGTGGCCCCTTGGACCCAAGGGATTTACTGTTGGACACAAAAATAATGGATGGGCCTCTTCTTGAAGAAACTGACCCAAACATAGGGTCTTGTTTTCTTCAGTTTGTTTGAAAAATGATTTATGTGCTTTTTTCGGGCCAAAATATCAGTAAAACTTGGGTTTTCAGCGTTTTGTTGTCGTCTCATTGTGACAACAAGGAGAGTTGAAAATAAAAATATTTTCCGAGTTTCGAGTTTGTTAGGCTTGGGCTTATAGGTTTGTACTTGGCCTTAGGATTGGGCTCAGTTTAGGCTTAGGCTTAGACTTAGGCTTGTAAACACTCAGGCTGAGGTTGCATATGATCCTAGCCTAGCTCACAACAAGAAAAAATATGTTGGATGCATATAGGAAACGGCCTAACTCATGGAACTGCCGTGGCCGCAAGTGTATTGTAGGTACAAAAAAAAAACAGAATTGTTGTTTGAAAATCCTAACATAACATCCACTATAATTATAATTATTATTATAAAAAAAAACTAGTGATCTAGTAGCTCTATGGCTTAGGCATAAAAACACAATGCTTTAATATTTGTGAGGAAAATCTTTAGCTGTAAAGTAAAATAAAGACAAAGATGGGAAACCCATTTAGGGAAAATAAATGAGAGCGAGTGCGAACTAACGATGTGAACGAGGATTTGATTCTTTGGAGAGTTAGCAAAATTTGGTCCATAACTTCTGAGAAAGGGCATATTCCCATCCTATTCCTTCTTGGTCCCTCTTGGAGAGAAGAATCTCTCTAGAAGTTTCTCTCTCTCCTCTAGAAAGAGAGTCTCTTTATCTCTCTCTCAACTCTCTCTATCTATCTCTCTCTCTTCTCTCTCACTCTCTCTTCTCTTTCTCTCTCTCTATCTCTCTCTCTCTACGCCCTCTATTACAAGTTCAAACCCCTTGCAAAGTGCACTAAATTGTTAATGGTTGGGTAGTTACATAAATCGTTAATTGGTACACCGACGTATTGTGCACTTACACAGTCATACACTTTTATAATTACATTGAAAAATTAGAACATACCTACTTCTTTACAGTCAAGTGGTCGGTAGCTTTAGGCACTGCGCTGAGGCGTATTCGCACTGACTATGAGCATATGGTCAAGAGCTAGGCGAGCGGCTGCTCTTATATCAAATCATGAATTATACCCCAAACAATTGGTGCCCAACTGAGGCAACATTAGGCGTTAACTCGATGCACAGTAAGTGCTTATACTCATGTAAGACCTTGACTTTACAATATTCGTATGATACACTAAATGATAGCAAATGCTCCACAGAAATGAGTAAGAACATTAGCGCTTCAAGAGCGTGCCCCTTTATTCAAGGGTGGTACAATACACTTTCAAAGTGAGCTTATGACTTGTTCCGCAGAGGTGCTGAGCATTAGGCGACGAGTTCCAGATTTCATTATTGCTTACAATTAGCTTGCTAACCAATTACTGAGTGTTTTTTTTTTACTTTGTAGTAGTTTGAGATACCAAACCTGAATATTAGTTTTGTGGATAAAATACAAACGGCAACTAACTAATAACATTGTTCTTATTGTTAGGTGGTGAAAACAATTTCGTTAATTGGGCCCAGGGTCCTATAAAGGATAGTAGTAGTAGGGTGTGTGAAGTGTAAATACAAAATATGATAATTTTAGTGTGGATTACTAGTTTATTAGTCCAACAATTAAAACAATTGATCTAATGGGGCACGGCCATAAATGGGTAGCAGTAGTAGTAGTAGTAGTAGTAGGATATATAAAGGCGACACATTTGATCGATGTACATTGTGTGTGTACCTACGAGACGTCTCATTCTATGAACAAACAAAAAGATTCGGCTGCTACGTTGGAGAACATTACTTAATCTCATCTGCATCCAAACATGGTAGCATTGGTATCAAGCCAAGGTATACGGTATGGTATAGGGACTTTGTACCAAGTCATGGTATGTACCAAGCCATGGAGAATAGCTGCGCAAAGGGTAGTATGCATGTTAGAAAACATTACTTATTATCATAAGCATCACAACATGTTAGGGTTGGTATCAGGCCATGGTATAAGGTCCTTGGACCAATACCAAATCATGGCAGAATGTAACATTGTACCAAGAATTTGTATGTACCAATCTCAGGTAACTTGGAGTAAGAAGTCGCAAGACATAATAGAAGGTCTCATCTAATAAGTCATGGTAGCCATAGTACAAGCTCCTTGTACTAAGTCATGGATGGATGTAGCTGTACCAAGCCAGGTCGTATATACATAACGTATATACACTAGAAAGTATCTGAATCAAACCAGCGTGAAGAATTATGTACGAAGTAGCATGTGCTGTGTCATAGTAGAATATGAATAGCTACACCAGGAAACGTAAAATTACCACTAACTCAATTAGATATAAGCATATAACATACGCGGCTGGTAGCAATTTTCGATTGGTGCTACTGGTGCATGTGGTTGATCTCATCCTTTGTTTCATCTCTCCTCTCTCTCTCCCTCTCTCTCTCTCCCTCTCTCTCTCTCTCCCTCTCTCTCTCTCTCTCTCCCTCTCTCTTTCTCTCTCTCTCTCTGAACCCTCTAACTAATCTCCACAATGAATCTGCCGAAACAACATTTACAACCTATTATGAGAGTGCCGGCTCCAAGGCCACTTTCACTCAGCTGAACATAACAAATTACCGAATGCGAACGGGTGTGAATTCACCCTTTACATTACATGCAAATTACAAATGGAATACAAATTAAAGCGGTATGGCACGTGGTTTGTGAACCGTATCCTGTCGACCAGCATCTGCATGCTAACTGGGTCCCACTTTGGTCCGGAAATGAATAAATAAAATTTAAAGAATAAATAAAATATACATATAAAAAGAGTGCAGAAACGAATTCGCTGAACATAAACCTCTAGATTCGTTTTAAATTGGCCAAGGAAGTCGGCTAATTTATGGTTCCTATTTCTTCTCTTTTCTTTATCTCTCTCTCTAGCTCTATGCCTCACTCTCCTCACCCCTTCCTCTCTCTCTCTCTCTCTCTCTCTCTCTCTCTCTCTCTCTCTCTCTCTCTCTTCTTTCTCTCCATGGGCGTGAAGAGCAGAATACGAAATGAATTTATGTTATATTTGTTTCTATTGGATAGTGTTAAAGGGATCAGCTCACCTTAAATTGTGTCTTTTTTTTGTTTCTTTATTTTCTACAAGGGATAATAAAAATTTGGAATAGAAAAAGTAGTGTTCAATTTCAATACTCACGAAGATATTGGGTGATAAAGTGGTGGATTGATCGGGCCGAAATGCAAAAAGGGCAATTATCCTATACAAGGCAGGACAATTGCCCTTTTTGCATTTCGGCCAGATCAATCCACCACTTTATCACCCAATATCTTCGTGAGTATTGAAATTGAACACTACTTTTTCTATTCCAAATTTTTACTATCCCTTATAGAAAATAAAGAAACAAAAAACAGACACAATTTAAGGTGAGCTGATCCCTTTAATACACATCGTTTAGTACGAAGATTCTATTTATGAGTGGGAATGCCCGTACGATACATACTGATTCAACAAATTAAAAATTTCATGTAAGTACTTGAGTATGTTTAACATTTTCTGGGTCTGAGCCAATAGGGTATAATGTGGATCCAGGACAGAACAATCAAAATGGCTTAGGAAAATCAATAAATACAACCAAAAATCAATAATCAAAATAAATGCAATCGTTAAATGTAACGATCCTTTCAGTGGTACCGGTAGACGCATTGAACCGCAATGGGCAAGAGGAACCCCTGCTGAGAGTTAGAGAGGGATGCCGTATGCATACCGGGCAGATGTCTGGAATTAAGAATGGAAACTCGAAATTGAAATTGGAAACTGGAAATAGAAACTGGAAGTTAAAGTGGAAATAGAAACTGGGAACTGAACTCGGAAACTGGGAACGGAAATTGGAAACGAAATTAGAAATAGAAGCTCGGAACTGGAACCGAACTCAGAAACTGATAGAGGATTTATAAGCACTTTCTTCCCCCGTGGAAAGTGCCTTTCTATAGAGGAAATAGAGTATCGTACCTCTGTTTCTACGTTTCAGGCATTTGAGATTGGGCTGGAACCAAAACTGAAAAAAACACTGGTAAACCGGTAAGCTTCCAAACCGGACAAGTTTATAGCAAAATCTGAATGTAATAGGTTAGTACAATGCGTATCTAGTAATCCACACTGAGTGAGATCGCTAGTCAAATTAAAGAATTAAATTAAAGCCAAATACCGGCCGGTTTTTGAAACGCATCGAGTACACCAGCATTCCTATGCAGCTTATACAAATGACCATAAATTGGAATAAAGAAAATCGAGCTAAATTCGAGTAAATTAACATAAATGCATAATAATTCAGTTATCCAAAATGCGTTTCAAAAACCGGCCGGTATTTCGCCTTAAAAGAAGAATAAAAAGAGAAATTAAATAAGAATGACCACAAATGCAAATTTTATGGAGCTGAGCCTTTTGGGTCAGGGTAGGTTTACTTTGAGAACTACCTGTTAGAGGGTGGACATATTTGCTGGCTAGCTAGCAAGTAAGCAACAAAAACTAGTTTGCAAATTAGGTGCTGTCAACGGCTCTACTGTGTATTATAGGTTAGCTGTGGTAGCATAGGTAACACTTATGGATACCTAGTTTAAATAGAATGGAAGAAATACCTCAGCAGCATCATAAACGTAAAACATATAAAACGAAATGTTAAATAAAAGAAACGAGCAACGAGAAGTTATAGAACAGGAAGGATGAAGCCTCATTAAAAAACCTTCACAATCAAAAACTTTATTACATATAATTTTTATTGTATAAAATTCTTTGTAATAACAATATAAATCCTCAACTACATAGATATTGCACAAAATGTAACCGTTAGTGTATGTAGAGTACCGGTTGAATTTTCGATATTTCGTTATGGGGTTTGCAAGTATCCCGTATAACAAACAATCGGCGTGGTTCTGTCTACCGTATTTTTGCGGCAAATTTTCAGTATACTTGCAAACCCCATTATATTATCATGGTGTCATGCATTCTACAATAGTCAACTGTTAAATATAATACAGGCATTTATTTGTTTACGATCACCTGTTGTCTGTTATATTTTATTGAGCTATTATTATAAACAGGTCTTTGGCATTTCTAGCTTTTCCTTATCTTTATATGAAGTAAGTAAAAGCATATACATATTGTCCCTTTGCGAATTCGCTACTCTTACTATATGGGATATGGCTATCACTCCATTCATCTACTGGGATACATATTCCCCTCTAACAATGAAAGGGGGAATGGACGTGTGGACCACTAGTTTATTATTTACTTTTAATTATTCTCACAAAAAGTCCCGCGCGCTTAGCCTGCCTATGCTTTTAATCTCTCATTGAACACGAAGATTACATTTAAACAAATTCCAATATTTCCTAACATATTAAATTAGCATAATTACTTAAGGTTGTGCACCTTTGGTAATTAAGTTAGGTAATTACGCACAGGCAATTGTCGCTGTTCCCAATGGGCCAATGTATATATCCTGATTCGTCTCATAATTATAGTCCCAAAGTATGTACTCGTTGTCGTCACTGCATTGCATATTATCCACGAAGACCCACTGTCCGTTGGGTAGAAGCGCCCATGTGTTGAGCTGTTTTTCCGTATAATTACACCTAAATTAAGGTCCAGTTTTTATTAGTTGTCCGGTTTCTTTTGGCCCATGTCTTCTTGGTGTCGCAATACAAGTTCCGCGCAATAACTTTTTTATGCGCGCATCATAAATATTACAGTATAGATAGTATCAGTGGTTACAGTGTAAAGTCAAAGCCCGTTTCAAAACTGAAATGATGCCAGCCAATCCTGTGCCCAAACCCAACAAATTGATCTGACACACATACCATCCAATTGTGCATCCGTTATTGTCAAACGTCTCAAATAACGCCGGGGTGAGTGGCTGACAATTGGGAGCGCTCGGAGGACAAGAGGACGCCCCGGCCGGGACCGGACAGTTCACACAGGCTGAAATAAGAATACGATTATTTTCTTACCAAGGGATTCCGTAAATTGACTGCAAGAATATTTCATAAGAAACTAGATAATGCTGATATGAGTTTGAAATAAAGTCATTTTTTATCAGTTGAAAGAATAAATTAGCTTACGTTTTAAAGTAGTGGTGGTCGTCGTTGTTGTTGTCGTTGTCGTAGTCGTTGTGGTCGTCGTAGTAGTCGTGGTGGTAGTGGTAGTGGTGGTAGTTGTCGTCGTAGTTGTCGTCGTGGTTGTCGTGGAAGTGGTGGTCGTCGTGGTCGTAGTAGTAGTCGTAGTCGTTGTAGTGGTGGTTGTCGTTGTAGTGGTGTCGTTGGTCGTAGTAGTCGTAGTCGTTGTAGTGGTGGTTGTCGTGGTTGTCGTGGTAGTCGTGGGTGTAGTGGTGGTGGTAGTTGTCGTGGACGTCGTTGTCGTGGTCGATGTGGTTGTTGTCGTAGTTGTCGTGGTAGTGGTGGTTGTGGTCGTCGTAGAGGTCGTGGTAGTGGTTGTCGTGGTGGTTGTCGTGGTTGTGGTAGTAGTAGTAGACGTCGTGGTAGTTGTAGTAGATGTCGTGGTTGTCGTTGTCGTCGATGTAGTGGTGGTGGTGGTTGTAGTACTACTACTACTTTCCGTTACAGTTGTCGTTGTCGTAGATCCTGTGCTGGTGGTTGTAGTCGTTGTACTACTTGCTGTAGTCGAGGTCGTCGTTGTTGTGGTAGTCGTGGTTGTTTCCTCCACAGTGGTAGTTGTGGAACTGGTAGTGGTTGTGCTAGTCGTTGTCGAAGTCGTGGTTGTCGTTGTGTCAGTCACTGTCATAGTCGTTGTCGTGGTCGTGGTTGTTGTCGAAGTGCTCGTCGTAGTAGTTGTCAACACGGTCGTTACCGTCGAAGTGGGTGTCGTACTAGTAGTAGAGGTTTTCGTTGTCGTTGTCACGGAACTCGTCGTCGCCGTAGTAGTCGTTGTAGTAGTAGTGTTGTTCATTCCGGGTTTTATCGTAACTGAAAACGGGTTTTAAAAGCTTTAGCGAAACCGGCAGGTTTTTGAAATGCATCTCAAGTAATTGCATTCCTCTGCATTTATGCATAGTGGGGTCTAATTGGGTCTAGTGTTTATTCCAATTTTTGCTCATTTGCATGTGCTGCATAAGAAAGCAGGTGTACGCAATGCGCTTCAAAAACCGACCGGTATTTCGCTTTAATGCTTCAATACTTTCCCAGCACTGAAACAGTGCAACAAAATTGTGACACCATTTCAAGCATATTCATTTTCAATTTTAACACACTGATTCACGCATTTACAACACATTGCTACTGCATGCAGAGTTACTAATTTAAAGCGGTGCAGCAGCTGATTGAAGATTAACAGATTTTCGATAGCATCATATGCAAATAAGCATGATTAGAATACAAAAAAATCAAGCTCAATTCGAGCTCATTTAGCGTTAATGCATAGAAATACAGTCTTTCAAATAACGGCTGTTATACCGCTTAAACTTTAAACCAAAGAAATGTGTGAAACAACTGCCCAAAGGCCAAAACAATGAAAAGGAACTTAAGTGTAGTAAAACTGAAGATCGTACGTCTAATCAAAGTGGCAGAAAATCAATTGTTTTCAAAATTAAAATGCATGTTTTATTTCGGGGTTTATATTTGTGCACCTGCCGGGCGTATCAATACAACACTGGAAAAAAAACTTCGAGAGTACCAATTCACACTTAGCTAATTATATGTACTAGTCATAATTATATTCCTCCGCTGGTATAATTATAAGTAGGGTTACGCCCATTAAGAAAATGATGTTGGGCCTTACACCTTACACCTAATTGTAAGTAAGCCCTGTAAGGCCCAATGCAGCAGGGATGTTAGTTGGAAAATTTGCTGTAAACATGTTTCAATAAAGAATATTCACATACCTTCATTTCCAGGGAGTGTAGCAGCACAGGAATAAGAAACATCGATGAATAGCGTAAGTAGAAATATAATACAATAGATGCGCAACAAGGAAAACATCTTTGAAGATTTCGATTTGACGTGTTCAGATTATGAGCAAAGTACGCAGTAGAACTTGAATTAAATGTAGCCAATCAGTTTGCTAAATAACCTTTTTGGAACCTGTATACATAAATAATGATCAGGAAAAATATGCCCAATTGATCATAATTTCGTCGCACACCCTTTGCTTGCCAAACATGTGCGGCACAAACGCTTAATTTCCTTACCGTATATGAGTCAGAATAAAATAACACAGAAAAGAGTTTGAGACTTATCTAATTTTCGATCAATATTTTCGAAACAAATTTAAAGGTGTACTAAAAATGGAATAAAAAAAAATAAGTGTTGTAAAACTCAAGAAAGCGAAAACCCTAAGCCTAGCCTAAGCCCATGCAGACATGCAAGACTCTCCCCTTGTTTAAAAAATCTCTGATATCATTTCCTGAAGAAAACGAGACTTTCCCATTCCCTAACGTTTTCTTGTTTCCACTATCAAGTCAAAGTGCAAATATCTTGATTTTGGGGGATAATTCGCTACGTGGTGATAGAGGCGATTTAGCAAATGATCAAAGATAAAGAAATCTAGCGTTCGGATCTACGTCATAGCTATAAGCCTAAGACCAAGCGGAAGCACAGGCGTAAGCCTAGACGCAAGCCTAAGCGTGAGTCCAAGTCTAAACCCTAAGCTCACAATCAGACCTAACCCAAGCTTCCCTAAACCCAAGCTAATCTAGCTTCCACAGGATCTACGTCATACTTTGCCTCAAATGAAATATAAGGGAAAAGACTCAAAAAGAGACTCCCAGGGGCTTCTAGAAACTCGTGAAACATATATTATTAAAAATAATAACGAAGCATGACTAAATTCAAGCCTAAGCCTAAGCTTAAGCCTAAGCCTAAGCCTAATCCTTACACTAGACGAGTTTAACAGACCACCCACCCACCCACATATCATACTCACATTAATGCCTAAAAAAATCGAAATCAATCACATACGTTAGCCCGCCGCGGCTCGTTAAGTTCGTCATAGATGAGTCTGGAATTCTAAAAAAAAAAGTAAATTGAAGCTTAATATGTCTCGAATCAGTTATTAGGAGCATTCTTGCATTGAAGGGACATATCAATTGACACAACCAGTAGTAATCTTGATCTACAGATATTCGGAACGGGATTTTTCTAATTTTTTCATATCCAAAAACCTCTATCAAGCCCACTCGACGCATGTTTATTATTATGTTATATTATTATTATTTTTATATTTTCTGCCTATTACTGTTGCAAGTAAACGAGAACCTCGAACTATCATTTGAAGCGAAATACCGGAAGGTTTTTGAAACACATCGAGTACACCAGCATTATTATGCAGCTTATGCAAATGAACATAAATTAGAATAAAAACTCGAGCTAAATTCGAGTCACAGCAAAAATAAGTAGGAATTCAGCTGCCCACGATGCGTTTCAAAAACCGGCCGGTATTTCGCTTGAATATGAACAGTTATGCACAACTTCATTTCAATCGTTTTGAACATACCAAGTTTTTGGTGATTTTTTTTAAGATTACAAAGTATTAAAAAACAAAATAATTTAAAAAAAAATATATAAAAAATATAAAAATATGAAGATGTCAAGACATGAATTATAAGTATAGGTTCTAGAAATAGAGTTTCAAATGTCAAATGTATAACGTGAAATAAAAATACAAAAAAGTAAAAAGAGGAAATAGAAAGAAATGACCTTGAATATTAATCAAGGTACCCCGTTTCGACCCCTGAGTCACATGAGGATTTTGCCGTGTCGGGGTCTCATCAGTGCGAGCCACGGCTTCTTGAGATATAGAGAAAAAATAAATAAATTATTAAAAAAGGCGACGTGAATATGAACATATATAAAAGAAAAGAATTAAATTAACGTAGCTGGAATTATTGCGGATGATAACAGATTATGAAATCGATAGCAATGGGAAATTGTATTATGTGTGTAGTTTGTAGTTTGAATATAATTGTCTAATAACCATCGGCTAAATAAAGGGAGAAGGTAATTAAATGGAAAATTGATGTAATTAATGAATAGAATCATTAATTTGAAAGATAAACTAAGGATAGCATAGAGGAAATAATGTGAGCATATGTGAATTAAGTAAAATAAAAAAGTATGATAAACACCATTATGTCACTGGTACAAGGATCTGTCATATCATGCAAAATTATAACGAAACTGCACCATGAATTATTCGGCACCAGCCGCGGCTGGATGAATCGGCCCTCGCTATTTTTTGAAGGCGTTAAAGCGCAGCAGGTAGAGCGATTGACTCTGAAGCGAGAGGTCGAGGGTTCGAACCCCAGATGTGGCAATGACTTTGTATGTTTCAATTCCATTGTATATTACCATTGCAGAAAACTTGATGAAAAGGCTTTGTTGCGGAGTCCGTTATAAACTCTTGTCCGTTATATAATAAGTAAGATAAGGTAAGAGACAGGACGTTCTTGTGGAAAGAGTTTTTACATCTAGTTTTACGTTAGTTTTTCAAGAACGTCAAGTCCTACTGGAGATTCTGGTTTTTTGGCATTTTGTATGTTGTCTTATCTAGCATTTGGTGCTCTCACGTAGGCGGTAGGCTAGGTATTGTTTGATAAAACATTGTTTTATATCTTTGAAGCTAGGCGCACGTAGAATCATTGTCTTATACATAACTTCGCTAATATCATATCCATAAGATTGGCATTTGGCAGCAATGATTGGACACCTTTTTTTACCATATAAAACAATCCTTCGAGACCTCGAAAACGGCACTTATTCCATGAATCCCTTTACTGAATGGCCTCCGCAAAGCGGTATTAGAGCCGGTTTTTAAAACTCGAATTGAACAACTGCATTCTTATGCATTTGTGCTAGCATAAGGTAGGGTCGAATTGGGGTAGTTTTTTATTCCAGTCATAATCATCTGCATATAATATAATGCATGGGAATGCAGTTATTCAACATAGATTTCAAAACCCGGTTGTTATATCGTTTTAACTCAGATGATGGATGGATGTGCTTTCGGGTTCCTATCGCAATCTTATTATATAAAGGAGAAGAGTTTGTCACGGGTTTGTTTTTATGTGCACAACGAAATCCCTTCATGAAGAAAAATTCTTCGATCGAAAGAGCACACAAAATCTTTGTGGTTGGCGAGATTCGAACCCACATCAGCGCACAACCTCTCGATTCACAGTCCAACGCTCTACCGGTTGAGCTATGCTAGCGTATGGGAGGAGGATCTTATAGGAGATAGAAGAGCAATTGCAATAGCAAATTTGCAAATGTGCATGAAGTCCAGAACCATATTATACGTTTCCACATAAACGTAAATGAACATCCTTTTTACGCTCAGAAGAAATTCCCTTTTTAACTAGGGTAACAATCGGCCGAAGGCCGATTCCTCCAGTCGGAGAAGAGCCCGTAGGGCTCTTCGAACGGCTGGTGTTTCATAAGAAACATTCGTCTAACATGTGTTGTTGCTTTGATTTGCAGGACAGTTTTATAGATTGTTCATGAAAACCTAGAAAATGATACGCGTTCTAGTGTCGTGTATTATACTAGTATAAGCGCTTTTAAGGATTTTAAAGCGAAATACTGGCCGGTCTTTGAAACGCACAGTGGACAACTGAATTTCTACGTAGTTACGCTACTTTGCTCGAATTTAGCCGGGTTTTTTATTTTAATTTATGTGCATTTGCATAAGCAACGTACGAATGCTGGTCAACTCGATGTGCTTCAAAAACCGGCCGGCATTTCGCTTTAAGATATCTCTCTCTCTCTCTTTATCTATCTCTCTCTCTGCAAATCTCTCTCAAACACCCAATCTCTCTCAATGACTCATGGCCTTTCGTACACCGTTAATCGGGCATGTGACACCATCTAAATATGAATTTGTTCCCTGCTCTCCATGTCCTCCTAGTATGTAGTGACCAGGGGCTTAATCCTCTCTCTCTCTTTCTCTCTCTCTCTCTCTCTCTCTCTGTCTCTCTCTCTCTCTCTCTCTCTCTTTCAGAACCTTCTGCAAATCCCTCATTTTGCTTCTCCTAATCTCTTCCCTCTATTTTATCACAACACTATCTACTCACTATCATCCGTTACCTATCTATCAGTTGTGCTTCAAAAACCGGCCGGCATTTCGCTTTAAGATATCTCTCTCTCTCTCTTTATCTCTCTCTGCAAATCTCTCTCAAACACCCAATCTCTCTCAATGACTCATGGCCTTTCGTACACCGTTAATCGGGCATGTGACACCATCTAAATATGAATTTGTTCCCTGCTCTCCCTGTCCTCCTAGTATGTAGTGACCAGGGGCTTAATCCTCTCTCTCTCTGCTCTCTCCTCTCTCTCTCTCTTCTCCTCTCCTGTCTCTCTCTCTCTCTCTCTCTTTCAGAACCTTCTGCAAATCCCGCATTTTGCTTCTCCTAATCTCTTCCCTCTATTTTATCACAACACTATCTACTCACTATCATCCGTTACCTATCTATCAGTTGCCGTGTTGCGTACGCTCTGCCTTGGGCCCTTCTCTGCTTTCCCTCAGTCCTCCTGATTGCCGTACTCTCTAATGTAATCAGCTGTTACGTCGTCGCATCCTTTATCTATTGGGTCTCTTGGCTTCTCTGTGCTCTCTCCCCAATTCACACTCTCTTATCACTATCAGCCTGAGTATCATCTTCACACATTGGTAGTGGGCGGGGCCAGGGGTGCCTCCCTCATATCCCTCCCTCTCAAAACTACTACCTCCCCACGACCATGGGATGCGGACTGTCAAGCGGACGACCGCCCCCTTCTACGGAACTCAGTAAGTTCTGACTACAAACTACAATGTACAAAAACACTACAAACTACAGCATTTTGTATTACAACAACATACTAATGTACTTTATCCCTTTATAAACAAAAAACAACGAAGCTTTGTATTATAACTTACCAATGTACTGTAGCCCATAGAATTCTGCGTTTGCACTGAACGTTTTAGATGTATTGATACAAATTTTCGGAAAAATATACGCTACAAACTTTGTTGATAGCTTTTGACAGACTTATATGTGGAACTTAACTTGTTTGCTTACGTTATGTGTGTCTTTTTTTATCCTTTTAAATTACTTGTTATATGTATGTACTCTAGTGCCGTATGTTATGTACTGCTTGAAGTAATGCTTCAGACATTGCGTTGCTCATAACTGGCCGTGTAATAATTTATGCATTTTGTGTAGGTCCTGTCTCTTCATTTTCATTTTGTATTTTGAAATAACTGCTCTACACTCTCTCTCTCTCGCGCAAGTATATGGCCGAAATTTACATGCAAAACCAAACCCGCTTTGGATTAGTACTACGGATTGCGTGTAGAGAATAGATTATACAAACTTCCAAACAGATGCTTTTCATGCATAACTTCACCTTATATGATGATATGTGGAAATGTTTGTTATTGAATAGAAGGAAGATAAGGTCATAACCCCAAAATAAGGTCATTACGCTCAATATAAGGTCAGTATAAGGTACCATCGCCTTTGAGGTCTAGCTTACTTGAATTTTGGATTGTTATGGAGTTGATAACCCTGGAAGAAACAAAAAAACCAGAGCAGACTGGACACTGGGCCGTGTATTTCAGGCACGGGACCCGCGCGGAGTTCAGTTCGGTCTAACCTTAACTCATACCGTAGTCGCAATATCATAAACTGAGCGCAGCACAGGTAGTATCATTTGTTTGACAGTATTGGGCGTTTTCATAAATAAAAAACCAGACGGCTATCGTCGCCCGATCCTAAAAACATCACACTGCATACTTATATGAAAAGTCTGAAACGTATCTTCCAAGTTTAGGTAATAAAATCTACTCCACTTTTTTTGAAGAGTGGCGAAAAGGGACTACTTATGCTAAACGTCTGAAACGTAAAATTTCGTTTCGTTCACACAAACAAAAAAGTAAACTCTTCTCCTTTATAGAGTAAGATTTTCGTCGTTATTTTAAATACCGAACGGTTTTTGAAACGCATCGCGGATAACTGAATTTTTACGTATTTATGATCAGTTTCTCGAATTTAGCTCGATTTTTTTATTCTAATACCTACTTGAAGATAAAAAAAATAAAGAGTACCGTGTTATATGAACCGAATCCGCAGAAACGGTGCACCGTGAGCTAGTTCATTTCTGAGGGAGGACAATATGGGAATATGGCCTTTAAGCTTCCCGGAGGCCAATTTTCTCGGGAAGCAGATTTATCTTCGCCAGCTTTACCCAGCTACTACACTGTGACATGCCCCCCCCCCCCTCTTACTTAGTTACTGACAAATAATAATAATAATAGTTTCCCAATTCACGTTTTAGTATTACAAGGCTTTTATAGTATTACAAGGATGCGTTTAGCGTACATGCGCCAAAAATACGATGGTCAATATGTATATGTATAATCAGTCTTCTATTCATTACCATGGTGATTAGTATACTAACTTTACACTCATTCTTACCTAAAACCCGATCTTTGCATACAATAAACGAAAAAATGTGGATGTATAAATTTTTTTCGTTTTCCAGGCGAAAGCTAGGCGTTTTCCAGGCAAAAACTAGGCAACTTTGATGATACCTAGGCGTTTTCCAGGCGAAAGCTAGGCGTTTTCCAGGCAAAAGCTAGGCATCTTGATTTTTCTGTCTTGGCGATACCTAGGCGTTTTCCAGGCGAAAAGCTAGGCAACTATTGATGATACCTAGGCGTTTTCCAGGCGAAAGCTAGGCGTTTTCCAGGCAAAAGCTAGGCATCTTGATTTTTCTGTCTTGGCGATACCTAGGCGTTTTCCAGGCGAAAGCTAGGCGTTTTCCAGGCAAAAGCTAGGCAACTTTGATGATACCTAGGCGTTTTCCAGGCAAAAGCTAGGCGTTTTCCAGGCAAAAACTAGACACCTTGAGTTTTCTGTCTTGGCGATACCTAGACGTTTTCAGGCAAAAGCTAGGCAACTTTGATGTTACCTAGGCGTTTTCCAGGCAAAATCTAGGCAACTTTGATGATACCTAGGCGTTCTCCAGGCAAAAGCTAGGCGTTTTCCAGGCAAAAGGCGTTTTCCAGGCGAATGCTAGGCAGGCGTTTTCCAGGCGAATGCTAGGCTAGGCGTTTTCCAGGCGAATGCTAGGCTAGGCGTTTTCCAGGCGAATGCTAGGCTAGGCGTTTTCCAGGCAAATGCTAGGCTAGGCGTTTTCCAGGCAAAAGCTAGGCGTTTTCCAGTCAAAAGCTAGGCAACTTTGATGATACCTTGGCGTTTTCCAGGCAAAAACTAGGCACCTTGAGTTTTCTGTCTTGGCGATACCTAGGCGTTTTCCAGGCAAAAGCTAGGCAACTTTGATGATACCTTGGCGTTTTCCAGGCAAAAACTAGGCACCTTGAGTTTTCTGTCTTGGCGATACCTAGGCGTTTTCCAGGCAAAAGCTAGGCAACTTTGATGATACCTAAGCGTTTTCCAGGCAAAAGCTAGGCGTTTTCCAGGCAAAAACTAGGCAACATTGATGATACCTAGGCGTTTTCCAGGCAAAAGCTAGGCAACTTTGATGATACTTTGGCGTTTTCCAGGCAAAAACTAGGCACCTTGAGTTTTCTGTCTTGGCGATACCTAGGCGTTTTCCAGGCAAAAGCTAGGCAACCTAGGCGTTTTCCAGGCAAAGCTTTGATGATACCTTGGCGATTTCCAGGCAAAAACTAGGCACCTTGAGTTTTCTGTCTTGGCGATACCTAGGCGTTTTCCAGGCAAAAGCTAGGCAACTTTGATGATACCTAGGCGTTTTCCAGGCAAAAACTAGGCAACTTTGATGATAACTAGGCGTTTTCCAGGCAAAAGCTAGGCAACTTTGATGATACCTAGGCGTTTTCCAGGCAAAAGCTAGGCAACATTGATGATACCTAGGCGTTTTCCAGGCAAAAACTAGGCAACTTTGATGATACCTAGGCGCCTAGCTTATTGAATACAGTAGATTTAGTGGAGACTAAATGTTCATAGTCAACTTCTTACTGCACTAAAAAGCTAGGACTGTATTGTAATAGGAGTCGTTTTATATTTTTTTTAAACAAATCCGTACTTTATGGTTAGTTTCGGCTTTAGCCACCCAGGCATTATTAACGATCATCATTTTATTACAATGCGGCAATATGTATGTGTTGAACTTTTAGCTTACAACATTGCATACAGTGCCAAAAACACTAACATAATAAAGTACAAACGTCTGACAATCTAACACTCTTTAGAACAAGAACGTCAGCGTAGCCGCGAGGTTAGCGTCGAGCGCACGTCCGCTTCAGCGCCGCTGAAACGCCAGAATGGAGTATCGCCAACGCCGCAGCCACCTCTGCTGCAAACGCTGCGGAGTAGCAGTTCGCTCGTGAGCCGCAAGAAATCGTCGAGAGCCCCGTCACCGCAACCACAGCTTAGTAAGCAATCACAAAATGCACCCAACGGCACAATGAAACTTCTTTCGGACTTCTATCCTCTATGATAAACCTTACAACATACCACATATCTCCTAGCCATATCCCCTACGTATGTGTCCCTACACCTTTAACCTAAAAGTTAGCCGCACAGATCTCCTACATTTATCTATACCTTTCCTAGACATGTACTAAAGTGCTCCTAAGCCTATTCTACACTTTTCATGAAGAAACACCAAAACAGCCAGCCTGTGTTGTTCAATAGTACAAACTGTTTCAAACAGTTCTTTTTTTGCTCCTTGCCTACTTCTAGATACATACATTTTGGATGCAAACAAAAAATTAGGGTTTCCGTCGAGCGGGGGATGAACCCGCGTATTCAGCTATCCGGGCCAATGCATTTACCATTATAAAACTAGGCTGAAGCGGCCTTTAATGTCCTCTGTGCATTTTCAGTAACATTTGAATCAAACTTCTAAATAATACGTTTTTTCTATATTCTCTACATACATATTATTAACGTTATAGGATTTCCCCCACCTCTACTCCCAGCCATATCGCAGCTTAGCAAGGACTCCCTAGAGACCATGAAGACCCTAACCGCCCGCCGGGAATCCGAATCCTCTGGGGAGAGCTCAGATCGCGGGGATCGCGGCTCTCCCGGGGAGCTCACCGACGTAACAGAGGACGAAGAGGAGGGAGAGGGAGAAAATGAGGGAGAGATCACCCCTCCCCATTCCCCATCAAAAGACATCATCGCCGAAATTCATGGTTTCCCTCAGGAGTTGGTCTACCCAACAGTACCACCGCCGACATCTAAGAAACCAGGTTACGCACTGATTTATGGAGATTCTGAAGCTGCAAGAAGATTATGCACATCACTTTGTTCCAACCAGATTCATAAAACTGGAAAAAAGGGCTCTCGGATCAAACCCAAACTATGTTAGCGCTATCGCGCTAACAAAGGATTTTGAAGCACCACAGATTCAGAGCAGTAGATTACAAGTTATGCAAAAGAGGTGAATCGTAGATACTTTGGCAGGGCACTTTGGCTTTGGCAGGCAGTTACCCCGGCGATTATCCGACTCCATTACACATACACCGTGGTTTTCGTGCTTTTATTTTTTATGTTATGTCCTTATTTTCCTCATAGGCCTTTATGTGCTTGTCCCTATTGTAACTGTTGCATGTGCATGTGCTTGCAGTTATTATTTAGATTTTCTACCTGCTATACTTTAACGCACGTTAGTTATATGAAATTAGCACGCATTCTCTTTTATATTCGGTACGTCGTAAAGTACGTATATATCTGCCGACGAAGATGTAGATCAATGATATATGTAAGCTTGATTTCAGTAATTTTGCTTGTAAAGCATGCTGGATTCAAGCTTAGTCTCTTATTTTTCACTGTATAAAGATTACGTAAGCAAAGACCGATTACCTACGATAAAGTATAATACACTGTTATATAATATTCCTACAATACACAGTTATATAATATTCCACTTTAGCTCTAAAGTCGGCAATACTCATTCAAAAATGGTACCGCAGATGTTCTGCGCGGTTAGAGGCGAGACGACGGGCAACTTGGAGCATATTTACCGCGTTAGAATACGCAGGGGAGCAGGATCAATTAAAGGTATTTTTATATTTCAAATTTAAATTTAAAAAAAATTTAAATTATAAGTGAAAGTATCGTGTTTTTCAATTGGAAATATTGTAGGAACGTAACGTTGAAAAAGTTATGACAACTTTGCATTGTTTTTTTTTCTGCGGTACAAGAAATCGTTGAATACTGCATTGTGCACTTCGTTACGAAGGAAGCATATTATATTAAAAACATTTATTTATCATATTATCTTATCATGTCACAAATGTATATTAACAACAGCTATTTAGTGTATTTTTCATATATCATTCATTATATGAATATGAGCTGTTCTGTACATCGTGTACCTACTGTAGGTCTGTAGTCTGTACCTTTTGTAGTTTACAATTCCAATCAATTTTCGTCATATCAATCCAGTCGGATTACTCATTTAATTTTCAATTTGACATTAATATGTTATGAATATATATATTTGAAAATCCTTTTTATTAGCATATAAAATGCTTTGAATTGCCTAATTGTAAGATGGAACTGGAGAAGCCATATATTCTAATTTTGTGCCCATCAAACCATATTCTCAGAATTACTGAAAATACCGAGAAAATCCAAAGTAAGGTAGTATTTCTGATATAGGGTTTCCAAAGTATATCATATTTTAAAAGCACGAAAAACATGGCGGAACCAAAAATGGTATATATTTGGGCAGTCCAAAGTAAGTTTTATTCTAAAGACTACTGTAAAACTTTATTTGTCAATTTCTACTTTATTTAGCGATTTACCTATTATATAAGATGAACCATACAAAATAGTTGACGTCTAACCTAGGTAAACCTTCATACATCGTTTACACTACGCTATAAGCCCAATGCGTTCTAGGAATTTATCTTCATTTAGAATAACTCTTTCTTTTATGAAGTTGTAGTCTTTATGAAGTTGTAGGCTTTATTTAGAAAATTCAACTAACAATAGGAGACTTTGCAGATTATGCCGCTCTTTTTACAATTTGGCCCAAAGTAGAATAACATTTACTTCTAGATGTGCGTAATAAAATTTCATCTTATTCTAAATGATCAATTCAGCACGTAAATTCCCAGAACGCAACATTCACTTTTTGGACGAAACCAAGTTTTGAGTTTCTCGAATTATTGGCGAAAAGTATTTTCGGATGCGCACGCAAACTATGAAATATGAAACTCGCTTGTTGATACAAATTTCCGCAGGCTTACCTCGTCCCTAAGTTTCTATTCTATTAACTAGAGTGGCAGAATCAGATGCACTGGGGCCAGGGTATTAATAAATGCGATCTATGAATAGGGTTGAAATAGGTAGCATCGTGAGCGATTGTATATAGTGGCCGTTGAAAGAGAAGTTGAACTTTATAAGCTCGGCTCGGCGCGTGTGCTGCGAAGACCTCGCACATTTGCGTCATGCTCTCCCACCGCGCCCAATGTTTTTTAAAGCGAAATGCCGGCCGGTTTTTGAAACACATCGAGTACACCACCATTCCTATGCAGATTATGCAAATGAACATAAATTGGAATAAAAAATCGAGCTAAATTCGAGCAAATTAGCACAAATACGCAAGAATTCAGTTGTCCGCTATGTGTTTCAAAAACCGCTCGGTATTTCGCTTTAATATCATGGCTGTGATAAACCAAAAAAAGTGGGGGGGGGGGCGGCTTGCTAAACCTCCAAAATTTCACTGATGCCCTATTTCAGCTATACGACTTCTTCAGTGATATAATCAATACAATGTTGGATCAGGAAAGTGACGAGAACGGAAACTCTCCATTAGCAAATGGTATGCCTTATGCTAATTTTTGGGTTAAAGCAGTATTGTACCTAGTTTCTCAAATTTGCATAAGATACGCATATCTTATGTGTCACATGTATATTTGGTGCGGAATCTTAAAGGACGGGCACCAAATTTGCATAGGATACATAGGTGCAATGCGGTTTTAATTTAAAGAATGTTGAACGTTACATGGACCTGAGTTGTATTTTAAGGTCATATGTCTCAACCGAGGCGTTTGTGTATCGTTCAGGGCTATTAATTTGCGCGGATTTTAAGCGCGTGTCGGCTATTTCGTCGCGCACGTTTGGCGCCAGTTTCGCTCACCGAATTTTTTTCGATGCGTAATTTTTGTTACCGTGGCAAAGTCTCCAATCCAGCTCCTTTTCAGCTCTATCGCACCACTGCAGTAAACCCCAAGGAGGTGGGTGTCATACTTATTTGTATCTTGGAAATTATCCCCAACGTTGCCTCTTCGTTATTTGTACTTTTCATTTCTTTTCTTTAATTTTTTAATACTACAAGTAGCCACTCTGTTGAATAAATGTTCAGTTGTTTTGATTTTCTTTAAGCGGTGTAACAGCCGGTTTTTGAAACATATGATGGACAACTGCATTCCTACGTATTTATGCTAATGGTTAGTAAGCTCGAAGTGAGCTCGATTGTTGTAATCTATTCTATTCATATTCATTTGCATATAATGCATGGGAATGCCATTATCCTAAATCCGTTGCAACAACCGGCTGTTATACCGCTCTAAACTTGTTTTATGCTTTGATCCCGTATCCGTTCTCTTGGTACTGTTGTAAATATGATACCCTAGTGACGAGACAGGATACATGATGCTTATTGATCTCCAATCATCGTCACTACTTTCTGTCTTTACCTCCCTCTTTATCTTTTTATATCCATCCCCGTCTCTCTCTCCCTCTCTCTCTCTGTCTCTCTCTCTCTTTTATTTCACGTCTCTCTTTCTCTCTGTCTCTCTCACCCCTTCCGTTTCGCATGTACTTTTTCCATATTACCGCTCTCTTTTTATGTATAGAAGCATTTTGACTTTGCGTGTCAAAAATCAACCCGGGTCCTAGATCCTTAGGATTTGTAGTGGATTATCGTATAGATAGATCAATTTGTGCGTCATATGCCAATAGTTACTGGAATTTAGCGCTTAAACGATAAGTTAAACCCGTGTTTAAGTAGAAATCCCCCTGCGGATTAGCTCATTAGATGGGTATTTGCTCTTTCGGTTATGTAAATGTTATCAATAAATACACGAAATCCCTAAAGACGTCAGCATTCCTCGTAACTACGTAAATAGGCACGCGGTAGCTAATTACAATACGTATTACTAAGTGTCATCATCCTGATCTACTGTCCCTATCTTCCTCTTTCCCCCCCCTCTCTCTCTCTATCTCTCTCACACGTCATCTCTGTCTTCCTCTGCCTTCTCTCTCTCTCTGCCATTCTGACGTCCTCTCTCTCTATCTCTCTCTCTGTCTCTCACACGTCATCTCTGTCTTCCTCTGCCTTCTCTCTCTCTGCCATTCTGACTTCCTCTCTCTATATATCTCGCTTCCTACCTACCTCTCCGTTTACCTTTTGAAGGATGGATCATTGGAACTGTAGAGTAACTTCCCACAGTCACTTATTATTACGCGAAAAAATAAAATAAAAATAGACATCTTTCCTGAGGAACAAGTCATTTTTTCCCATTCGACACATGTCCCGTTGGTCAAAATTGTGACATGTCTCGTGTTCTCTCTCTTTCTCCTCCTTCTCTCCTCTCTCTCTCTCTCTTTATCAATCTCCTTTCCCTCCATCCCTCTCTCTGCCTCCGTCTCTCTCCTTCTATCTCTCCCTCTCCCTCTCTCTCTCTCCCAATTATTTCAAAATCTTCCTCCTTCCTCAATAACTCTTCAATCGAACAGGTGTCACCATATCATCGAGAACCCCCAGTGAGAAATATAAATGTGCATTAGCTTTTGGGTCTCAAGGGAATGGAGATAGTATGTGATAGGAAGATACGCAGACACTGTCCACACAACTATACCCATGTTTTGTTCGTTTCAAATCAACAAGAGTATGAGGGTGAAACGGGGACGATATTGTTAAATGGGAATTGAGATTGTTAAAGCGAAACACTGGCCGGTTTTTGAAACACATCGAGTACACCAGCGTTCTTATGCAGCTTATGCACATGAACATAAATTAGAATAAAAAATCGAGCTAAATTCGAGTAAATTTGCATAAATACGTAAGAATTCAGTTATTCCACGATGCGTTTCAAAAACCGGTTAGTATTTCGCTCTAACTTCTTTGGTTTACGCATCATCAACAAACTATTATCAATGAGTAATACGGAATTGCGTGATAACAGAAACTACGGAGCTACGATATATATATATATTACCGTAGAGATTCCTCTGAGAGCCAGAGACTCCGAAATTCCGACTGTCAATAAGTACGGAATTATGATATTTATAAGTATTCTAAGAGTAAAGTTTCAGCCGAAGACGACGATGCGATGCGAAAAATGCTCGACGAGACCAGTCCATCACGGTTTACAGTGGAGAAAAGTTGGTTGGAGTTTTATAATATGAATATGGTATAATCGGGATTGGTTATATACAACGTGAAACGTGGCGTGCAAGCGGCAACGTTACGGCGTGGAAAAAAGTGGCACGTCGTTGGGTTCTAGCGTGTTGTCCGCCGTAAAGACGTAAGCCGTACTTACGCCATTTTGCCTCGGGCTTTTGGCGTGCAAGCGGGGTGATAACGGCGGGCAAGTTGCGTGCATTTTTACACGAAACCAAGTTGCCAAATGCATTTTGCACACCGTAAGGTTGCCGCATGCACGCCAGCTTTCGTCAGTGTATAATTACGAGCAGACCAGAGTCAGCAGACCATATACTCCTAGGTAACATCGTAAGATTCACTTCTTACTTTAGGGTCCTTAGGACGAGTCTAAACTATCTCATAAACTCATGATTGAAGGTATTCTTGCTCTTTGAACTCATAAGATATAAGTGACTCACACAATGTACATAAATAATGTAAACAAGTAAAATTATTCGTATTTAAAAAGAATAAATAATAACTGAAATATCTTTATTTCCTTAGATATATACAAGATGGGTAGTAGATAAAGAAGGTGTAGATTGATCCCCAGGCAGCTACTGTAGAGAGAGTGCAGGCGGCGATCCGTGTACTGTAGTGTAGAGACTGTGGAGGTGATCCTGTTCTGGTCCTTTGAGCCTCCAGCCAGTAGAGTTCATTCTCCATTCTATTAGTCGATCCGCATCTCCACCAGTCCAGAAAGTGCAGGTCCCAGTGAGGTTCTTCGGGTCGAAGAGGTCCTGCCTTCTCCGTAGATCCCACTGCTTAATTAGGCATGTGTTCTCTACTTTATAGACACAAAGGACAAATTAGGTTATTTACAAACGTATACCCTACGTGCATACGTTACAATAACACAATGTACCCAAATAATGAAAACAAGTAAATTCAGTAGTATTTTAAATAGAATAAATAATAACAAGCTATTCTTATTTACTGGGCAAGATTAAATGCCTCTAATAGGGATTGATCTCCGGTTATAATCGTTGGACCGAATGGGACTTCTTGAAAAAGGAAAACAATTTTTTTTGGTCTATACACAGTTTTCGTTCTTCGTCAAAGAAAAAGAAGACGAACTCTAGTATCTAGTGGCATTTTTATTTCAAATTCTTCTGTAAAAGGGTGAGAATGTTTGGGGAGGGGTGGGGGCTAGCATCTGTTAGCCGAGTATGCGAGCTTTTAGAGTCTATAAGGACTACAAAAACCTCTAGTTTGATCCGACTAATTGCAAATTAGGGTGGTTAGGGTAAATTGGGGTCATCTTATGGTTATGCATACCTTACTGACGTTACTGATCAGCTAATAAGTATTTATAATCAATTCAGGTTACAAAGGAGTACATATCACACTTCCGATCGATAAAGCTCAGATTGTCGACCTCATCGACGCTTTCAAAGTTAATAAGGTGAGCTATCTACCCGAGATTGAGAGCGATGCTAGAGAGGGTGAGAAAGAGAGAGAGAGAGAGAGAGAGAGAGAGAGAGAGAGAGAGAGAGAGAGAGAGAGAGAGAGAGAGAGAGAGAGAGAGAGAGAGAGAGAGAGAGAGAGAGAGAGAGAGAGAGAGAGAGAGAGAGAAAGAGAGAGAAAGAGAGAGAAGGAGAGAAAGAGGAAGAGACGAGATTAGAGAGAGATGAGAGAGAGACGAGATCAGAGATGGTCACTCATGAAACTCCGCGCAGTTGCCGCCAAAACTGTTTGCCATGCATAGGGATGACGGACTCCCCATAGAGAGCGCGGGGGTAGGACTGGAATGTGAAAATTCCAATTGGCACTCCTACGGCACTTTTTGGGTGTGCCAAAAGTGCGCCACAGGTGTTGTGCCATTCTTGCGCGGCGATTGCGCGAAGTAACTCATCGACAAGATCGAAGTTCGACAAGAACAAGAACAAGAAGGTTAACCTCTAAACTTCGCTTTTCAGATTCTCCATCCAAAGTATGTCTTAACCATTTTACACGAGGCCCGACGAATACTCAAGGCCACCCCCACAGTGGTCCATCTCAGCACTTCGATATCGAATCAAATCACAGTTACCGGCGACTTACACGGAAAATTTGACGATCTCTGCATTATTTTATATAAGGTACGGTGATATTTCATATTACGATCAAACATTTTGTTGTGCTTTACTCTTATTTTATTTCTAACACATTGCTCAAAAACAAAAAAAAAAGAGTAGGTCATGTTACTACGTGAATAATAATTATACCTCATTGTTGAACAAAATAACAACTGTGTGTTCTTGCTGAGTGCTGTTTTCAAGTTCATTATTAGTTTATCCAATAGTTTCCAGCCATGCCATAAGCATCCCGAATACCTTTTTCATATCGGTCTGACCCATTCCACGTTGAGCCGGGTTCACACTAAGGATTCCACACGCAGACCTCATTTTATAGTTGCGCAATATTACTTAGGGCGCGTTCGGGATTGATTTTCCGAAAGGAAACTCGGCCAAATCCTCGTTCGGGATGGACTTTTTGGAAACGTTCCAATGCTTGGAGAAAACCAAAAATACAGTATGAATTAGCTTGCGAAAAACGTTTCCCGCGCATATTTTTCAAATTTTCCATGCTAATTCATACTGTATTTTTTGTTTTCTCCAAGCATTGGAACGTTTCCAAAAAGTCCATCCCGAACGAGGATTTGGCCGAGTTTCCTTTCGGAAAATCAATCCCGAACGCGCCCTTACTTACTTTTGCGTCACAAGTCTTTCCAAAGAAATCTAAAATTATCCTGAAGACGCAAATACCCGCCCATGTTTGATTTATTAATGTACATCTGACTGAAACCTCTCCTACGTACGTACTATCGAATGATAAATCTGGCCAACGCACGCGAGTAATAAGCAGTTTTCAGCTTTACGTGCGTGTTTTCGATGTAGTACATCGGAAGTTACGAAAGTCGCTTAAGTTGAGAGTTGAGGGGTTCGAGTAGAAGTAACTTATTATAATTATACTGTGTAATCCATATAGCATATGAATAAGTTATAAATGTAGAATTGGGGTATCATCATAGAATACTGATATTGTTTTGATGTTGTTATGCGAGGCAGCTCACGAAAGTCCCTTTCTGATTTCTAATATATGGAATAACTTTTGAAGGTTGTTTAAACCAAGGGTTAGAAACACCAACATGTAAGTTACCAACACTTAAACATGCAACTTGCCAAAGTAACTTAACAACCCAATGAATTTGTAGCATTTCTTTTGTGATGTTCAGTCTTTATAGAATAGGAATAAACATTAAATACTTGTTTAAATTCCCGCGTAATAAAAATATACCAAGTCCCTCTGTCCACTATTTATTAGGTTCACCCTATTGTTCTATTATTTGGTAAATTTTCTATAATAATCATAATAATAAACCTATTGTTCCCTTTCACCATCATGCTTACGTCAATGGGGGATTAACTGCATCATCTAAAAAAACTATGTTTATTTTTGGCCGATCTTCACTAAGTAGCTCTACAAAGTTGGGTTCAGAAGTAGAAAACAAAAAGTTCAGCTGGAGGGAAAATGAAATTTCCTGATAATTCAATGAAAATTGTAGAAAAAATAGTCGGGACAGTGTCACAAGGTTTACGCATCAAGTTTTTCAGAGTCAAGCTTTTTCCTGTATGGCCGGACCGTGTATTTCAGGCGCGGGACTCACGCAGTGTTAAATTCTCTGCTTAATATCTTCTAACCTTACGTTTTTACCTTTTTGATTTCTGTGTCCTAAGCGAGCTCTTAGCGCATAGCTGCCTCTATATGATTATAAGCCTCTAATACTAATGCGATCAAACCCAGTAACGTCACTTGCCATTTGATTCAATTTTCCAAAAAAATAGTGATTGGATTATTCAATTAAGTTCCGCTTTTTAGTGGGTTGATTTAGTTTCTAAGCATTTAATACCCGGGTACTATTTCCTTCTTACTTATAGTAGGACACGGAGAAAACTCCCGTCATTCGTATTATATCTGAGATTTCTGTGTACTGAGGTCTTTGAATCCTAGGCTAGATGCTATATTTAGAAGCATAGCTAATGTTCGTCAAACTATTCGAAGACTGCAGTAGTACGTCACTTATGTGAGAGGCACCAATGACCTCATGCACGAAAGTCCCGTGAACCTCCCGACCGAGCCGTCCCCACCCGATATTCAGCTACCGGTCTCCCAGTATGCACGAAACTCTGGGTGTGGGGATCGCTTCGGCTAACAAAATTGGCATAGAAAGTGGTAAAATAGAGGGAGAGGCTTGGAAAGTTTGTGTATCTAAGAGTGACTTGGCATATTGACAAAACTGAGTCAGTTTATCACACAATGTAAGTGTTTGAAAGTTGAAATTACTTTGTTTTTGAAACTCAATGTGGACAACTGAATGCTGTCCTATTTATGCAATTTGCTCGAATCTAGCTCGATTTTTTATTCTAATTTATGCTCATTTGCATAAGCTGCATACGAATTCAGTTGTTCACGTTGAGTTTCAAAAACCGGCCGCTATTTCGCTTTAAATAAAAACCCCTTTCAGAACGGGTACCCTTCAGTCGACAATCCCTATATATTCAATGGCGATTTTGTGGACCGTGGTGGACAGTCGACAGAGGTTAGCATCAATTTGAACAATAAGCTTATTATTCATCAATATCTTTCCATTAGAAGTGCGGCGAAAGCATGGCGCATCTATGGCGCACTTTATGACTGACGTGGCAGGTGCGCCAGGCCAGTTACAGTTTCGCGTCCAATCACTGTGAAAACTGAAAACTCCGCGCGGCGCCTCTTTGGCGCAATAAGGTGCGCGACAGACCGCGCACAGTTTCGCGTTGGTACTGGGTGGCGTGATCTATAATCCAACGTCGTGGGTTTCGATTCCCCCTTATATGGCACCCAATTTGTTCATCATTATTTATTTAGGTATTATTGGTCTTGTTATCACTACTCATCCTCGATCCGTTGGCCGTGACACTCAATAGAGGAAACCATGAGGATCACATAATGAATCTACGATACGGTTTCATCAAAGAATTGATGACAAAATATAAGGTATTGTGCTGCTTAGGCTTAGGATCACATATTGTCTTAAGCCTAAGCCCTAGTTATTTTGCTACTTTATTTCTGTTCTCTTGTAAGTTTTCAAGTAGAAAATTTGTGTGATTAACCCTTCCCTGACCCAATCTATGAGACAAAAGTTATCATTAAGCGGGAAGTTACCACAACGTATAAAATCAGTCATTTCTTTCGTCCCCAAGTAGTAAGTTCCTTGCTTGCTTGAGTTGTTCGAAATACCGGCCGGTATTCAAAACGAATCGCGGACAACTGAATTCTTAAATATTTATGCTAATTTGCCCGAATTTAGCTCGGTTTTTTTATTATAATTTATGTTCATTTGTATATTCTGCATAAGAATGCTGATTTACTCAGTGTGTTTCACAAACCGGCTGTTATTCTGCTTTAATTATCCGAGAAATTATCTCCATTACGGGTGTACTTTGTATTATCTTTTAATTAACCTTATATACTTGCAGGATGCTGCCGGCCCAGTAACCAAGTTAATCGAAGAAGTATTCGCCTGGTTGCCAATTGCTACCGTAATCGATAAAGAGATATTTGTAGTTCATGGAGGCATCTCAGACAAAACGGACATTAAAATGTTGGAGCAGATGCAAAGGCATAAGGTGAGAGAGATTTATTTAACTTTTGTTTGGTTTAGACATACTAGCAATGCGAGCTAGCGTCGGAACTTACAATTTGCTATCATGTATACAATGCTCACTGAGGTTTCCAAGTATCCCAAAAATTCGGTGTGACTCCGTCAATATACCGTATTTCTGCACGAAGTTTGCATATATAATATAAAAAATTTAAAAAAATATTCTCGTGTAGTTCCAAAATACTGTAAATGTTCAGCATACTTGGAAACCCCATAAAATAAAGCTGTAGGAGTTTTGCGATGGTTTTGAGCTTTTGAGTCGTCTTCTAACTTCTAACTTATCATTTTACCGTGCACGGCCAAAACCACAATCAGCACATCAGCTCAAGTAAACCTACAATACAATGCAAAAAAAATATTTGAACGTTATTTATAAGCAGTTACATTAACGTTTACAGTACGTCTCCGTCCTACGACCACCAATCAGAAAAGAGGACGGAAAGAAGAGTGTTAACATGGACGAATGGAAACAGGTAACATTATATATTATTAGAAAACTTAAAACTAAATTATCTATGTATTAATAAGGTGTTCCAGCATTAGGCGACGAGCTCAGGTGATGTCGTCTTCGGGCTGGGGCCAGGCGGGATCGCCCATGATTCCCTCCCCGGGTGCTGGCTTCAGAGTGGTCCCGGTCCTACTCATTATCAAATCCAACCTTTACAAATTCTTCAGATTCTCGACGTGTTATGGTCGGATCCAAAACAACACAAAGGATGTTGGCCGAATGTGTTCCGAGGTGGCGGGTCATATTTTGGTGCTGATGTCTCTGCGACATTTTTGGAAAAGTAAGAATACATTTTTTAGCTCCAGGAGCCAGACAACGATAGCGCACATGGGGACTGCTAGCATGATAACAAAGCTACGTGTCATGTATCCTTATATGAGCAATGTGGTGCAGCATATGACCTACACATACTTTAGAAACAACTATAAGCTTATCGTTCGATCGCACGAGTGCAAGTTTGAAGGATACGAATACACACATGATAATTGGTGAGCTTGGAGAGTGTAATTAATAATTATCCTAATTGCAATGATTAAAGATAAAGCTAATGAGTACCGGGTTATATCAACCGAATCCGCAGAAACGGTGCACCGGGGTCTGGTTCATTTCTGAAGCCGGACGAACTGGCCTTTAAACTCAAACTTCCCGGAGGCCAATTTTCTCGGGAAGCCGATTTATCTCCGCCAGTTTTACCCAACTACCAACTTTTACACCTTTGTGAAGGGGTTCGAACAAACGACCGGCGGCGCAGAGCAAGGCGCTTGTCACTGCGCCACCAGCCTCCTTACAATGACTGTCGTACTATATTATGTCTTGGCTATAGAATTTCCCCACAGCTGCTACGCCTAACGACCGTCTTGATATTTTAAAAGGGTCAATCAATAAAATAATAATAATAATATCTCATTCATTCTAGTGTGCTAACGATCTTCTCTGCCTCAAATTACTACGAAGTTGGATCGAATCGAGGCGCCTATGTCAAGTTTCTTGGAAAAGAAAAAGTGCCTCACTTTGTACAATATATGGCCAGCAAAACGCACAGGAAATCGACCCTTCGACAAAGGTTAGAGGAATACATGGCATATCATGGCATTCTAATTCTATACAATGTTGTTCGGCTTACTTTTTTTGCACATCAGTTCTAGGAGACTTCCGAAAGTTTAGCGTCCTTCTTCCGATTTGCTTCTGATCAGGCATCTCGGAGATTTGCAAAACTTTAACATAGTTAGTGGCAACTTTCGAGGAGAAGATTCATACCGGATGTCAGAGCTCTCACACTCGCTCGTTTGTTTAGATTTTAGAGGAATATATTCACATTCACTCCAAATTCAGGGTTTCGGCCGTCGAAGAGTCAGCCATCCGCGATCTCCGAGATAAAATCTCAGCATTCAGCATTCAACTACAGAAGGAATTCGCCAAATGCGATCCCGATGATACAGGTGAATTTACAAAAGCTATGCGCTACTTCTCAAACACACATAATGCGCCTGCGCCAAGTTCAAGGGTATCGCTGATCTAACAAAGACGAGACGTCGTCCTTAATCTTCTCAACGTGTGGTACAGATCCACTGACCGCTGACACTTTTCTGCCTCGAATACTACCATTGCAAGCTCACGGTGTAGATGTCTAACAGTGCTCTCGATCCTTCTGGGGACGCTTTTTGCTCCGGAGCACTAGCAACATTCACGAATGTGCCGTTTAGAACTCTTTGATGGGCGAAATAATAGGTGCGACAACATACCCTGCGCGCCATTCACGCGAAGAATCTCGCCGCGCACCGTTCGAGTTTCACTTGCGCCATCCAACTCTTCCTTTATTCAGGCCGTATCACCGTTCACCGATGGTGCGAGTGTATAGAAAACGTGATCCAACTACCACTTCCTTGGCATGCACTGGCCCCAAAACTGGCCACCCTATCTCCGGACGGTAAATACGTGCTCTACAAGGAGAACGTGCCGGTCGTCGCTCTAGGCAAGAAGCAAGCGAAGCATGTAAGTTTGCGCACTTTCAAGGTTCTAACATCAGTCCGCTGCCAAGAAGTTTCTTGAATTTGTCCGAGGAAAAATGACGAAGAAGTACTCAAGGCTGTGCTGTAAAAAAACACAACCAGCGACATACCATCAAGCTAAAAGGTTATTTAACAAGGATTCCCAGTGGTCGTATGCACGATCGCCGGGAGTATGCTCCCAGTGGGAGGTGAGAGAATAAGAGGGATCACGTGGACCCGATGTTTGTGCATACGGCCACAGAATTCTTCCCTTGTCGTAACCTTATCGTAAAACAAAGTGCTTCTGATTTCTGAGCTCTACCGTCACAGGACGATGTCATCTGATAGAAGAACAGTAGTTTGCGCTGAGTTCTACCAATCACAACGAGCGGTTAGAAGTTAGAATACCTCACATAACCCAAGGTCAACGTTCAAGTAGAAGTTCACTGCCCTCATTCAGGACCGTGACGTCGTCGAAGCGCTCTACCGTCATAAAAGTACGCTGGAAACGTTGTTCCGTTTCATGGACAAGGACAATTCGGGTAACGTGAGTATGGCCGAGTTCATCGAGGCAATCGAGGTGAGATAAGTGTTTTCTTGGGATACTTATTGGGAATGATGTATGCTTCCCAGTGGGGTGTCACTTCTTTGAAACAAAATGTTAGTATAGTTACTTCCCACACAAAAGTCAGACTCTCTGCGTTTTCCACAAGCACGCGACGATTAACTTCACGGTATTTCGACCACGTAAGACGCTGCAAAAACATGGCGCTGGGCCCGAACTAGTGGGCCCTTCCTTTTGTCCATTGCTCGCTTTTTCCTCCTCATCTAATTAACCAAAATTATTTTCAGGTTCTTGGAAAGTACACGAAAAAGTCGTTGGCTCCGAATTACATCCGACAGATCGCCGAAAGCATAGATTTCAATAAGGTTGGCGAGAATATATACTATTCATTTGCGTAAACAATTAGTGGATAAACACCAGAGGCCGTATTCACCACTCCGTTTACCCCTGGAGAAAACTGTCTCTCGGAGAAAATTTACCTAGAAAGCGAGATTATGTCACAAAATTTGCATTCACCACTCACTCTCCTTCCCGAAAAATGCGTTCCAAAAGTTTTGTCTCTAGAGAAATGTTTACCCTTGAGTGGTGAATACGGCCTCAGAAAGAGAAAGATGAAAAGGACGCTGCTTTATTAAAATCCGAAAATCCCCACTGCAGAAAATATGTCGATTATAAACTTCAAACAATAAGAAAAAGTACAACATGTTGCAATCTATGTGTAGCAAACTTTAGTAGCATGCAAAGCGTCTGCCTGCTTTTTACCTAATTTGTTCTGATATCCATTGGTTCTGTAACGTATACACATACGTATACGTGTATTAATAGTCTAAATTGTATGTTGTGTCTGAGAAGTAGAGATTGCAGACCTAATTAGCATACGAATGGAACAATAAAAGGTGCGAGATCTACGGAGAAGGCAGGACCTCTTCGACCCGAAGAACCTCACTGGGACCTGCACCTTCTGGACTGGTGGACTGGCGGAGATGTGGATCGACTAATGGAATGGAGAATGGACTCTACCGGCTGGAATCTACTCGCTGGGTCCTCAAGAGCCAAGGACCAGAACAGAATCACCTCTACCGTCTCTCTACACTACAGGATCGCCGCCTCCACTCTCTCTCTACAGTAGCTGCCTGGAGATGAATCTACACCTTCGCTATTCAACTACCCATCTTGTAATTTATCTAAGAAATAAAGATATTTCAGTGGCGTTCAGGAATGAAGAACTCAAGAACTCGCGATGGAAGGAAGAATCAAGATGGACGGCACGGAACCCGGCACTGCGATTATGGAATTATGGGCCGAGAGACTCGATGTAGATAGATGGTGCTTCGTTGCCTCATGGAGGAACGGAAGAAGGTGCAGATGATGATGTTGTCCCAGGTGTCCCCTGAAACGTACGATGCCTTGGAGGCATGGAAGGCTCTGGAAGGCCGAAGAATCTTTGTACTCGAGAAGAACGGAAAATGGAGAGCACAAGTTTCAACAACAATGGTACGAAAGGGATAGGGTGCAGAGGAAACAGCGTTGGCAGGAACCACCAAGGAAATGCTATTCTCGCAAAAAGGTTGGTAATTCTCGCGGGAATGTAAGCACTCCAAGGTAGGAAAGGTGGGTTTATTATGCGCAAACCCTCAGAAGATCTTTATGGATGAATACCTGGAAGATATGGCATGGACGCAATTAAGTTGCACAAGAGGAAAGCTAACGTTCAAAGGAGTAGTGTGGAACTACAAGTTGGAGACGTCCAACGAGTGGCTGAAATTCACGTACGACAACGGCGAATATTTGGACGGAAAAAAATGAAAGGTTGGTATGTCTCTATATGTTCTGGTTGGCCAAGAAGACTGTCCTCAACAACCGTGAATAAGCTCAATACTGTGGGAAGAAGCAGTAACTTTCTGAATGAGCTGGCTGCTGAAAGCAGTGACACCTCGCAGGGAGGTAAGAAGAAGACCGTGGGAATGGATCCAAAAGAAGAAATCGGTGCAATGGTGAAGAACTACGCTGCAGTGTTCGCGGACGGTCTGTAAATATGTACGAAACTGTAAGCGGAATTACACATGGACGAAGAAATGTACCATGGACGGAAGTTCTTCAGGGCTCATCCCGCGCCCGACGCGCTCAAGGAGCGGGTGATAACGAATTTGGAGGAAAAGCTCAAAGCCGGGATTAGAAAACAGGTGATGCATTCATGTTGGGCACACCTTTTGTGATTGTTCCTAAACCTAACGGTAGTATTTGTGGTAATTACAGAGTAGTGGTAAATATGTGCTGGAAGACTGATCAGTACTATATTCCGAGATCGCGAAACTGGAACTGGAGAAAATGTGCAACCAGTTGGTTGAAGAGTCGAAGAAGTACCCGATGATCAGCAGGCACATGGATCGCTACAAGCACCTACCGTTTGGGGTCGCCCATCAGTTTTGGACAAGATACTGTATGGATTCGATAACGTCATCTGTGTGGACGATATCGTGATGACTGGTAGGAACCGAGAAGAGCACCTCCGTACCTCATATAAGGTAGTGAAACGACAGGAAGAACATGGGACGATGGTCAATGCAGAGTTCAGGACCAAATCGAAGTCTTAGAACATGTTCTCCGCCGGAAGGGTACAAGCACCAACCCTGAGATAATCAAGGCCTTGATGGAGATGCCGGCACGTAAGGCGTTAAATGAATTGGAAATGGTAGTATACTTTGTGAAATACTACGGTTGCTTAGTAGCCTGTGTGAACTACTACGCACGCTCTGTTCATCAGTTGGCTGACCTCTGCAAGCCGCTGAATAAGCTATGAAGGAACGACGTCACCTTCGCTTGAGAAAAGGAACACGAGAACGCATTCAAGAAACGAATGTTGGAAACACACACCGAGGTGGGATGCTCACCACCGTACCATCCAAAAAAAAATCGAACGGAACTGTAAAAAAATGGACGTGCAGACGACGACCGAGAATGATATGGCCAAAGAAATAGGGAGGGGAGGAGTAGGAATGGACCATGTGTTTAGAGAGTTTTTTGGCTCTTTATTATAACAGGAATAACCCCTTATTCGTCTACTGGAAGAAGTCCCGCTGGCCTGAATTTTGGACGTTCGATTTCGGAATTGGATTGGACCAAGGAGCAGAAGATCATCGAAATGACGACCCCTATGGTTGGAACGAAGAACGAGATACGCTCGTGAGGAATCAGTTGCGACCAAGAATGTTTGATGGACGAAACTTGCAGTTGGATGAATGCAAAACGGACATCTTGGAACCGTGACGAGCAGACACAAACGACGCACGTAGGAAAGTCACTGTTTTGTAATTGAAGTTTCAATTAGGGGTGGGGTGTAACGTATACACATACGTATACGTGTATTAATAGTCTAAATTGTATGTTGTGTCTGAGAAGTAGAGATTGCAGACCTAATTAGCATACGAATGGAACAATAAAAGGTGCGAGATCTACGGAGAAGGCAGGACCTCTTCGACCCGAAGAACCTCACTGGGACCTGCACCTTCTGGACTGGTGGACTGGCGGAGATGTGGATCGACTAATGGAATGGAGAATGGACTCTACCGGCTGGAATCTACTCGCTGGGTCCTCAAGAGCCAAGGACCAGAACAGGATCACCTCTACCGTCTCTCTACACTACAGGATCGCCGCCTCCACTCTCTCTCTACAGTAGCTGCCTGGAGATGAATCTACACCTTCGCTATTCAACTACCCATCTTGTAATTTATCTAAGAAATAAAGATATTTCAGGTTCCATTAGTTCCCTCCGTTGGTTCCTTCCGTTCCATTGGTTATTGGCTTCTTCCGTTCTGAATTCCGAGGAAATAACCGTTCCTTAGAAACTAAATCCTCGCTTTCCAGGACGGTTTCATCGACCTGAACGAACTGCTCGAGGCCTTCCGAATCGTCGATATGCAGAACGGACCTCTGGCCAGTCCACAACGACAAATAGTTGCCACCGAAGCCACGGTTTAAAGCGGAATGAAACGTCGTTTGTGAAACATGCCACTGTTTAAAGCGGAATGACACGTAGTTTGTGAAACATGCCACTGTTTAAAGCGGAATGACACGTAGTTTGTGAAACATGCCACTGTTTAAAGCGGAATGACACGTAGTTTGTGAAACATGCCACTGTTTAAAGCGGAATGACACGTAGTTTGTGAAACATGCCACTGTTTAAAGCGGAATGACACGTAGTTTGTGAAACACGCCACTGTTTAAAGCGGAATGACACGTAGTTTGTGAAACACGCCACTGTTTAAAGCGGAATGACACGTCGTTTGTGAAACATGCCGCGCTAGCGAACATAATTGTCAACTCAAATCCCATGTATCATATTCTAAATGTATCCTCTCGGTTCAGAAGAGTATAGCGCAATACATAATATAATACTATTCAAAAACTCATGCTCTGCCCATAACACGTTAAAGTTTTAAAGTTGATGATGATCTCCTTCATAAACCAGAAATAGATGAGTTTCAAGTGTTTCGACCAAGACAACGTTTTTGAGGCACATGCATTACTGTACAGCTCAGCTAATTCTCAATATTCCAATACGTTGAAGCGAAATAGCGGCCGGTTTTTAATACACATCGAGTACACCAGCATTATTATGGAGCTTATGCAAATGAGCATAAATTAGAATAAAAATGGTATCTAAATTAGAGTAAATTAGCATAAATATGTAAGAATTCAGTGGTCAACTATGCGTTTCAGAAACCGGCCGGTATTTCGCTTTAATGATTTGCCCGTGACATATACCTATATCGTATCGTTCCTCATTGTAAGTCATCGTGCTCAACTTCTCTGCAATTTCTTTCCCGTATTATTGGTCTAAGGAGCAAATACGAAAACGTATGACTTTTAACCTTTAACCAGCCCGGGCTAGCTGTTTGAAATACCCCACTAGCCCTTGTACCTTGTACTTACCGCTTCGGAATAAATTCATATATTTTATTGTAAACCCGTCAATGTAACAAATACTTGCCTGGCCCGTTGTTATACACTCCATTACCTTACCGCTGGTATCTTATTTAGTTAGCTACAGTATTTTTGGATACACCTTTGACCGTTTTTCGACGCTTAATTTACCTGTCGTTACCGTCGCATGGAATGAATCTCTCATTGTTTCCCGTTTTTTTCTTGTTTTCTTATTTTAATGAGATAAAGTTAATGAATAAAAATTTCTACTGAAGGCAAGTCCACAGCAACAAACGCGTTCTGTTATTCCAGCTACCATGTAGGAAGCGAAACTGATAGCAATAAGGCAAGTACATATGTATAAGATGAATCTACAAAATTGCCCACGGGCCCACGCACGGGAATGGAAAATGCCCTTCACAGTTTAAAGCGAAATACCGGCCGGTTTTTGAAACGCATCGTGGATAACTGATTCCTAAGTAGTTATGCAAATTTGCTCGCATTTAGCTCGATTTTTGATCCTAATTTATGTTCATTTGCATAAGCTGCATAAGAATGTTGGTGTACTCGATGTGTTTCAAAAAACGGCCGGTATTTAGCTTTAAAGACTTCAACATTTAGAGCAAAACTCAACTATTTGCCTCTTATCGGCTTGTCATAAAACAGCCAATTCTTCACGAATTATTACTCTTACTCATTCAAAACACGCGCCAAAAGGTCGATTAGGGAATAACGGTGTTAGGATCACGATAACTAGTCTAAGTACTGTTTTCGCCTAGTTTATCCCCTACGAAATATGAATTCCGAATAACAAAAGGGTCATATTATTGTCAAACTGTACAGGAAAAACAAGCACTCATAAACAGTAATTAGATAAGACGCCGGAATAAAAAGAGTAACGGAAAACGGCCAGGAACCAGGAAGACATTTTCTAAGTCTAAGAACTATTCGTCAGAAGTATGGCAGTGGCTTTCATCGTTTTCCACTTTCTGGTTGGTTTCATACAGAATACAGCTTTTATGACTGGGACCCAAGTAAAAAGACTACATCAAGTGCCTCTATGTCTATACACGAAACGTCACCAAAATACCTATTAGGTAGGGTCAAACGATCAACTGATCTATTTGGGGCATAATATTTATACCACTGTAAGACGGAATACTTGCACCTTAGTACTTCTGGTTTCTATGCCAGTACATAGGAAATGGGTGAACCCATTTGGTGACGGTTCACTGGTTTTTTTTTCGTGGCCAGTCCATTTGGAGGTCAACTCGTGACCATGTGGTGACCAAGTTTCATCGAAAACCGTCATCATCTGGTCACCAAATGATCATGAACCAGCCACCAGGTGGTTTTTTCGGGAAACACCATTTAGTGACGGGCCAATGACGGTTTTGGTTTCGGCAATTATTTCGTTTTCTGTGTATCAACTGACACATCTTCACTCAGGTATTCGCATCATCCTCCCCGCTCAATCCCGTAACCAAAGCACCATGCCAGGACTACAATGGAGAGTGCCGCTTTATTAATGTACGTTCTCGAGGATAGCCATTTTATCGTACGTTTAAAGCGAAATACCGGCCGGTTTTTGAAACGCATCGTGGACGACTGAATTCTTACGTCGACATGCTAACTTACTTTTATTTAACTCTACTTTTTTATTATAATTTATGTCCTGCATAGATAAGCTGCATAAGAATGCTGTAATTCTATGTGTTTCAATAACCGGCCGGTATTTCGCTTTAACATTGATAGTATGTATTATCACTATAACATATGGAATGAATATTGTTATTTTTTTACTACAAAACTACTGCTTCAATGATAAACCAGTGGGTGGTGTAATTGTGTAATCTACCAGCGGTACACAACTCTGTTTTATGATGATGTATATTTATGGTAATTTCCTTATTCAGCACCTCTGCTCCCTTCCCGAAGTGAAAAAAGAATGCCCAATGTCGTGTGGCTACTGTATTCCGCCGAGTGTTCTAATGCCAACTTGTTAGTTATTTCTTTTTCTTTTTTTTTAATTCGTTCAATTTATATTTATGTCGATAGTTGTTAGCTGCTTCATTCAAATACCGACGCATAGCCATATGCGTTTTCTGCGCACTCTTTGCATTTTTCTTGCCATATCGGGGTTTTTTGGAATAATACGGGAAATATCGGCCCATTAATTTTAATATTTTATTGTATAATCCTCTTCAGGGGATCCCTCCAATTGTCACGACACAGATCCATTCTGCCCCTCATACATCAGCCAGTGTTTCATCGAACCAATCGCCGTCAAATGCCCCAAGACTTGTCAATTATGCTAATTAACAATTAACCTAGTCAATTATGCTAATTATACAACCAATTTTAAAGCGGTATTACACGTGATCTAGGAAAGCATCGAATGCGAATTCGGTGCAACATTTGCATATAATGTTTACGCTTCTCCAAACCATGTGCAACGCCGCTTTAACCCATAGTCCATAGTCAAGTTTCAAACGCATAATAAAACTCGACTATTCGTTTGCGAATCATTTTTATCAGATGCTGACAAAAACAATAATCGCAAGTAACTTAATAACTCAATTAATACTAAAACATCTTCTTCAAACAAAAAGCATGCATAAAAACAAGTAATGAGCAATTAGTAAGAAAAATATTGGCATAAAACAGAAATTAGAGATCACCAAGCTCATATAAAAAAGGAGAGAACCAGTAAATAGAGTAAGGATAAACACTTGGGGTATCGGCTACAGTAACTCGCCTACTGGTTCCCATTTCCCATCCCATCATAAGTGAAGATCATGAGACCAAACGAACACTGAGAAATAAAGAAGCATAAAGAAACACCCAAAGTCTTACTGTCACCTACAAAAGCGCAATCAATCGCTTGCCGAAAATTCACTAAATTAAAGTCTCTTACCAAGCACCTAATTGCAAATACCTTGAACAAATCCTAACTAGACTGGCTTGTTCAACTAACAATAAGTGGCTCCACAAAATATTTAAAACAATTCTATATTGAAAATTTAAAAGACAAACAGCCAACGTTCGTCGTTCGTCCGACTCCTATATACATACTCATACATACAGATTTACATTTAGATACCTACAACAAACAAACCTCACTAACTAGAAGGCAATTGAAGACAGGGTCAAATCTGCCAACCTTGTACGCAATGCTGATAGCAAACTAGATTTCTAGAGAAACTATGTAGAAAATGGATATTGGAGAGAGAAAGTCACACTTCCGGAACAAATGTCGTTTAGTTGTTCTTTTTGTGCATGCGCATGTGCACCAAAATAACTGGTTGATTATTGATATTGGTAACCACAAACTCTCTCGTCTCTCTCATTACATCTCCTTGCCTAGTCTACTATCTCTTGCTCCTCTTCTTCTCTGGCTCCGCTACCGACTCCTCGTTCTCTGCACTCTCCAACCATTCAGAAATCTCCAGAGCCACACGAGTATCGAAGGTTTTGTGAGACTTCTCCGCGTCGGCAAAGTTTTCCGAATTGAGGCTCACCTAAATTCCAACTATATAGAACCATATTATGATTGTTCAGGGGGTGGCGCAGTGGCAAGCGCTTTGTTCACGCTGCCGATCGTTGGTTCGATTCCGGCCAGGAACCCATCACCCCCCACCCAAGATGTTAAAGTTGGTAGCTGGGTAAAACTGGCGGAGATAAATCGACTTCCCGAGGAAATTGCCCCCCCCCCCCCCGGAAATTTAAAGGTCAATATGTCCGGAATCAGAAATGAACTGGACCCCGGTGCACCGTTTCTACGGATTCGGTTGATAACCCGGTACTCTTTATCATTATCCAGACAGTCAACCCAATTAGAAAAAGAATCCAGCCCATCGTAACGAATTGTGAAAGGTCGCATCGCGTCGTGCTCATTCCATCCGCCGAATATGCTGGAGGCATTTTTCTTCAGATAACGTCTATTTTTGATAACCCCAGAGTTCGAGTAGACAAAACTACAGACACGGCGTACCTACAGGAGCCGAAACACAGTGAATTATCACATTCAAAATTCAAACTAAAAAAACCCATGAAGATACATAATATCTAACCTGTCCAAGTAGATTCATCTTCCGCTGAATCATGGGATATATGACATCGTCGGCCGTATTCCTAGCAATCATATACTGAATCACCACCTCCTTCGTTTGACCGACACGGTGGGCACGGTCCTCGGCCTAAATATATGAAGAATTACATTTGCTGCAGACTTCCCTTCATCACCGTGCGCCAAAGCGGTGCATAAAATCAGGCACAAGCAATCCACCTCAATCGTCAGACTACTGCAAATTATTTATATGTTTGAATAAAACGCTACTTACGCAGCACTGATACATTAACGCTTAGGTGACTAACAATAAACTAACAAACCATGTTTAGAAACGCATTTCCTTCCGATCTGTGTCATCAGGTGTCTGCAACCGCACTATGTTTCTATCTTCTTCGTGTGCAATAGCAAAATGTTTGCCCCCAATAACCGGGAAACTTGGACCCTCCCTTAGTGGAGATATGGTATAGCTCCCAGTTGGGACAGTTACATTCGGATAAATCACCTCTATATCGAGTCGAAGCTGGAACTCGAGTTGAGTCGTAAGCTCTGAACATCTTAGCAATGAAGGCTGTAAAATAATTATTATATATTTATGCTTACCTGCTGAAGTACCCCGGGTGTCCAATGCAGTTCGGCAAACACGACGGTCGCCGCGGCAGTCAACGTGATGCCCACTCCAGCGGCCGTGATCGAGAGCACCTGTGAGAATTAGTCAAATTAGAGGAATATGAAGTTAAAGCGAAATATCAGCCGGTTTTTGAAACACATAATGGGCGCTGTAGACATGCAACAGGCAGAGCATACGTTTAAAAAAAAACCGGCCGCTATATCACTTTAAAGCGAAATTGCGGCCGGTTTTTGTGGACAAGTGAATTCGGACGTATTTATGCTAATTTACTCGAATTTAGCTCGATTTTTATTCTAATTTATGTTCATTTGCATTCATTTGCATACGCTGCATAAGAATTCTGGTCTATTCTATGCGTTTCACAAACCGGCCGGTATTGCGCTATAAAATTAGTCATGTTAGAGTTAGAGAAATGATCTAAATAAATAAACTATGCAAAAGAAGTCAGTTTCATAATCTCAAACTAGAACAAATGCATAGCAAAACAGAAGGCGGTGCTTCTGTACATTACATGATAAGTATGCAATATGTGATGTGTAAGCACATAACAATAACAATAACAAACAAACAAGCAAACAAACAAACAGTAAATTAACATCTACTAGATATAGTTAAATGTACCTACCGCCACCCAGCAATCCTCCTTCGTCTGAAACCTCTCACATAGAACGCTTCTCTGCGATTGCGACGTCGAGCCATCAATACGGATAAAGTCCAACTGCCGCTTCGTCACCTACAACATAAATAATATGTTTTACACTTCACAGTATGCCTTCTTTCAGGAGTCTAGATTATTTGAGACTAGATCGCATATCCCTTGGAGTAGACTTCATTACGACAAGTACCAGAGATATTTAAAAAAAAATATAACGTCAGATAAAGAGAGCATAACAAACAACATGAAACACTGGACCAAACGAAAAAGGCAATTCTTTTATTTTCCACATGAACTTGTTGACCATATTTACAGGGACTTGAATACAGTACTGTAAATAGTAATATTAGCACAAAAGCCAACCTCACTCTGAATTGTATCCAACACAATTTGGTGATGCGCAAAGATGATGACCTAAAAAGGGCAAACTAAACGCAAATACATAAAACAAGACCTGCAACTGGTACACAAATTCATCACAAGAAACTCACAAAGCCATCTCCCCAAAACGCTACACAAATTTTATATATAACATTTTGACAAGATTACAACTGAGCAGATCGCACAACGTGTTTGGTACTGATTACTACATCATAAGGACAAACATACACACACTAATTATTCATGACCTGGTGACTTATTTACCTTTTGCCTTTCTACATTCTCTCCAAAATATGTGTCAATGATATTCTCGCAAACTGCGGACGCTTTCACAATTCCGGTCTGACGGTAGTACTCGAGGAGACTGTCGTACTTGGCCGACTGCAAAGGATGTACTGTAGGGATATAGGGTTTACAAGTTGAATCCTACTTCACCCGCATGAATACCAGTTAAAGTGTTGAACAGCCAGTAAGCGGTCCTTATTATAAATTCGAGCCTGCGTCTTAGACACTTAGGACTTGCCTACGCTACGATCCAAAAGGCTTACAATTATCTAGCAGAATTTTAACCTTTAGCCTAGCGAGCCAACGTCGAACCCGCCTCCTTACAAAGGGAAAGGATTATCTGATATATGCAAATGAGTGTGTCTGCGTGCCTGATTCTGATAACTCCTAAACGCTGAAATGAGCACGAAATCATCACATTTACATCTCCACCAACCTTATTCCCATTTTGATTCACGCGCTCAAATTCGGCCTTTGCATGCTGTAGATTGCACATCCTCGTGTCGATTTTGTTTCCCGATAGCATGACCAGCTTGCGCACCTTGGGAGGCAGATTCTGCAATAACGCGAATTCACTCTCTCTCTATCTCTCTCTCACTCTTCTCTTTCTCTCTCTCTTGTCTCTTTCTCTCTCTCTCTCTCTCGCTAGATTCACACTCATGAGTTCTCTTCCACCTCTCTCCCTCTCCCTCACTTCATCTCTCTGTATTGTTCTCTCTATTTTTCAGAGATGTCATCTCTCTCTCTCTCTCTTTTCGCTCTTCCCTTATCTCCTCCTTACAGAAAGTCTTAAACACTAACCACTAGTACATCCTTCTTCAAACGCCGAATCATGATTCTCGACTTGAGAATTGCTGTAAGCTCTTCACTGTTTGAACAACCTTTTGCCTGTAAACAAAATTCATTCACTTGATAAAACTACGGCCAAAAATGAAATTAGGTACCACATCCATTCCTATTCCTAATAGTAAAGCAAAATACCCGCCGGTTTTTGAAACGCATCGTGGACAAACGAATTCTTACGTATTTCTGCCAATTTATTCGAACTTAGCTCGATTTATTATTCTAATTTATTTTCATTCGCACAAGTTGCATAAGAATGCTGTTGTACTCGCTCGCTTGTTTTCAAAAACAGGTCGGTATTTCGCCTTAATAAAATCTAGAAACTGCTCTTTGCACTATCAACTATCACTATCTTTTGAATGACAAACATGGGAAAAGGTACACATGACTACAGAACAACAAACGTGATATAAACATACACAACCAAGCCAATTTTCCCAATATCAAAATCAAAACAACAATAAAAGATACAGAGAAAATACAAACTTCCCCACCTCAAGCCCATAATTTGTCTGTTTCGCATCGCAGTACCTCACAGCAAAATCCTCAAACTTGGGGAATATTGTTGGGTCGACGATCCTTATCTGCAAAGAAAAATGGGTATTAGAAAAGTGTTACTATCTGAAGCAATAGCAAAGAAAGGATGCGCCAGCACATAACAAACATTCTGGCAAACTTCTTTCTCACCCACCTAATTTGATGAAATAAGTAGCTGCATATACATCTGCACACATGTACGTACGTACACAACATGAAAAGTGGTTTAGCATTCTTCTTTTAGACTGGCAATGACAATTCCTTTAAGGATGAAAAATAATGACGGCGCGCGGAGGGTTTTTGGTTTATACTAAAAAACACTCAACACTAGGAGGTATCCACTTCACCTACGCACTTCGCTGGCACAACGCGAACACGATGGAGGGGTTCGGGGTTACGGGTTACGGAACGCGGCACTTCGCTCGTGAACTCGAGATAACTTCGCTGGGCTCACTAGTGAAAACTGAAAACCACCCACTAAAACAACTTTAACGTCAAACCTGGGAGTACAGTTCAGCGGGACGAGACAACGCAGGCGTGCCCGACAAGAGAATGGTATGGCGGGCTTTTTTCTGAAAAGTCGAAATTCTAAAGAGAATGCTCAACCTCAGTTGACATAAACAGCCAGTCAGAGTCAGTCGCATATAAAGATTGTACATACACATTAAGTAAGTAGGACCACCGCGTAGGCTTTGTTATTACGATTGTAAGGCTTTACATATAACTACTCAACACCAACCGCCAGTTTGATTGCCGTCGACGTTCGTTTCGCTTTTCGGTCCTTCAGCATGTGACTTTCATCCTTAAATGGAAAAAGTCCTACAATAGGAATAAACTTATATTTCGACTTCCGTGTTCTACACAGCATAAACTGCGTTAAAGCCGTACAATGGTAGCTTTTTGAAGCGTATGTGCGTATGTCGGACGCCGTATGTAGCGCACGAAAATAAATGCGCGATTTTTTATTCCAAATATATTCCTTCGCACACAACATACGAAATGCAGTTCTACGAGATATGTTTCGAAAACCAGATGCTATATCGCTTCAAGACTGTGGTATTCACGTGCTAGAACCTCATATAACGACAAGTTCACAAGTAAAGAACGACTTACAAAAATGATCGTTTGATATCCTTCCGCAACCAACTCATCATTCCGGTTACACATCTGATCGTAGCTCATGATCGCCACTAAAATTAAATTATCATTAAAGTATGGAGTGGCCAACAAAGCGACTGGACGCAACTACCTCACATTATTGCTTCTCTCTCTCTCTGTATCTCTTCTCCCTCAATCTCTTCGATTCTCTCAACCCGCCACCCTCTCTCATTCGCACTCCCAATTCCAACCCCATTTCTCCCTCTTCGCTGTCTATCGCCTCCGCACTCTTTCATAACTCTACCCTACTTCCTCGTCACCGTCTCTCTCTCTCTCTCTCTCTCGTCTCTCGTCAATCATCTAAAATAAGAATGTAAATCCAACCTGTCGTCGACATTCTATTCTGCGGTAATTCATCCGACTTCTTAGCAACCACTGTCACCCGTTCCTCCTTCACGCTACGACTCAGAAATAGTTTGATGCTCTGGAACAAACAACAAACATTTCCAGCCTGGTATGGCCTGTTATGTTTCGAATTTCGAACTTTGAACCATAACACCACAGTCTTGTTCCAGTCCCGGCCCAGACAATACATAGACCGAATTCTAACGATTGTACCAGCACAGCACCTAACTCATAGCAGCCTAGCAGGCTGCCAGCACTCTTACCTCCCCCATACATCCAAATCGAGAGAAAACAACGTGATGAAACTGTACTGGTTTCATTTGTGTCATAGTCATACATACATACATAGAATGACAGTGATACAATAGTAATCTGCAGAAACCAAACTAAACTACACCCGATCAGCAACACTACGAGAAAACAAAAGTACGAACGAAGAAAACGAAAAATTACAAAAATATGAACCTGTTGCCACGCAATTGTCATCGAAGCAGGACAAACAATTAGAAGTGGCCAATCGGCACGGAAATACCTAAACAGTACGAAACAGCTTACATTCAATAAAGGGACATTTACGATGTGTTCATAATGATTATGAAGCATTTTTATTACAATATAAACAAACCAAATTTCACCTTCATTCACCCTGGGAAACCTTTTCCGATGCGCTCATCGTATATGTATACCGTAACGGTGCAGTTTTCAAAGCTGTATGCGCAAATTTTGATAGCATTCTAATTTCACGCTAAATTTGCATAGGCAGCTTGGATATTTGCAGTTTTACGGTATACATATAGGATGTGCGCATTGGAAAAAGTTTCCCAGGGTGAATGAAGGTGAAATTTGGTTTGTTTATATTGTAATAAAAATGCTTTATAATCATTATGAACGTATCGTAAATATAGGTTTACTTTGATGGGCCTGTCCCCTTAAAATCGTATTGTACCTAAATTTGCATACGATATGTTTGGTGCCCGTCCGAAGCTTCCGGCACCAAATTTACATAGAATACATAGGATGTCAGATGTCATATACGTATCAGATAAAAATTTCCCAAAGTAGTAGGTACAATACTGCTTTAAACAACAACAGGCAAAGAGGTGGTAGTGGTAGTCCAGGACGGCAGGACAGAACCAGACAACATATAGCCTATACACTGATGAGGGTGCTGCTAACCAAAATTACCGTAACTTTAACCAAGCTTAGAATATAATAATAATATAAAAGTTCACTAACCTTGCAATTCCGAGAGCCTGAATAGATTTTCCTAGACCCATTTCATCTGCTATCAGTACACGGCCCTTTCGCTCGATGCCGAACCTGAATGCACAAAGGAGAATTTAAAAAGGAACAAATTGTTCAAATATAATTGAACAGCGTGTATAGCTCCCATACCGGGCGAGCATAAAATCGCGTGTAGCTCCCATACCGGGCGAGCCGATGAGCATAAAATGATAAAATCTATCATATAAAGTTTACCGAAAAGCCCAAAGCGTGAACCGTACTCATCCAGCTCTTTCGCTCCACCTTGTATTCCACTTTCCACAATTCCACACATAAGAAATAAGTAAACAAAAAGTACGTTTTCATATAATCAGTACTCTTATTATTATTCATTCTAACAAAACAAATAATCACTCACACAATTCCCTCTCTCTGATATTCGTAGGCCATGTCCATCAGGTCTCGGCCAACCAAAGGGCCCAGGTCAGTGGGCACAGGCTGCCGACTCGCACCTTCTGTTAGAAGACGACACACATTGTCGGGGACCGACTCCAGTGTGACAACTACTTCCTGAATTGAATATTGAATACTCAGTAGTGAGGCGCAATGAATGGGTAACAACTATCGTTGGCTTACCGACTCTTGGCTAGATTGCTGGACGTTTGTCTGGCTCTGGGAACCCTCTAAAGTTCTAAAGTACAAATATGCCCTCTAAAGTATAAATATGAAATCTATCGCGGACGCACAGACGCCGCAGAGTACGAACACGGAGCTGCTCAGTGTATCTCCAGTCAGAAGTCAAAATGACAAGCTTCGGTCAAACAATGATCAATCAAACTAATCAAACATTTAAATCAACTATACAAAGCACTCGCCGCAGGAAGTTCGCCTGTGATTTTACGTAGCTCTACGATTAGACGAATGTAACAGCAATCTAATCAAGACACCAAGAAATGATCAACCCAACCAAAACCACTAACAATACGTGGCATTCATTAAACTAAACAAACAAACAAATACCTTGCAACTTTTCAACAACTGTTCCGCTTTCTTCAAATCTCGAATGGCAATGTACGAGCGTCGTACTTTTGGATCATATCTTCGAGATGGGATATTTCTCAATGCCGTATTGATAGCATCATGATACGGGAAGAAATTCACCTAAAAGAAGAACCACTAAAATACATGCAACCTATAAACCTTGGACTTGGAGTTTGGGTGGAATGTGGAATAGTGGAACTGGCCAGAGACCAGAGACAGAGAAGACTTCCATGTATTCTACACTGAGAAATGGAGAATGCGTTCAAATACAAAGCCTTCAAATGACACTGAAAGCCACGAAACTAACCATAATACTATCCGAATCATGAATAGTGAGCTGAACGAGGATTTTCGATTTCGGTAAATTGGTCGCTGGAGACGATGGAGGTGGTTCTGGACGCTGAAATCGTAGTGTATCTATATGTCTAAATAGTCAGGGGCCGGTTAAAGCGAAATACCGGCCGTTTTTTGAAACACATCGAATACACCAGCATTCTTATGCAGCGTATGCAAATGAACACAAATTAGAATAAAAAACCGATCTAAGTTCGAGCAAATTAGCATAAATACGTAAGAATTCAGTTGTCCATGATGCGTTTCAAAAACCGGCCGGTATTTCCCTTTAAAGAAATTCAGCAAAGGCCTATTCTCACGTAAAACCATTAAAGGAAGAGGCCCACGAGAAAAAAGTGATCCTCAATTTATTTGTGAATAAAGTCCGGAATTTCAGAAAAATTACTGCGAAAACCGCAATGATTCAAGTCTAGAACTCACTGAGTTATTCTCCGGCAAACAGTTCGGCCAGGTACCGTAGCCAGAATCAATTTTTGCTCTTTTAGGGCATTACTGTATTGGAAACGCCTCTTTATAAACGTAGGAATGATCTTCATTCGTTTGGCCATTATTATGTAGAGTAAGAAAGCAAATGAACGGACATCAACTGTAAAAACGAATTTTGACGTTTCTGACTACGGTAACTGGCCGAACTGTTTGTCGGGGAATGACTCTGTGATTTCTAGGCTTCAAGCAATGCGGTCTTCACGGTAATATTTCTGAAATACCGGACATTCTGTGCAAGTAAATTGAGGTCAACTTTCTTCTCGTGGGCCTCTCCCTTTAATTACGTTACAAACCTGAATACTCTTACCCTGACATATCAACGCACGTTTCATGTTTGAACGAATATGACTCCGACTCCGAGTAAAAGGATAAACAAGACGAGAAACGGTGCAAATATTGTCCTACCGTAACCGAGCTCCGTAGCGGCGAACGCACCTCAGTCATACGGACCGGAGTAGTGGGAAGGTGGGCCGACGAAGGAACGCTCTGGAATTTGAATAACTAAATACGGTTACGCCATAAATCCACAATAAGCCAGCAGTGGCCGTATGCACGAACGGTTGGGAGAATTTGCCCCTACGTCTCGCTGATTCGCCTGATCATTCTGTTTCTCTCATCTACCACTGGGAGGCTGGGAGCCTGCTCCCAGCATTCGTGCATACGGCCACGGCCACAGAGTTCAAGTCCCGCAAAGACTGCAGTCACTGATATATCACCATGATTGGTAACCATTGGTAATAGAACAAAATTACGAAATTTGCAGGTACGCATTCAGTGAAACTTTAAAGCTTTCTGATGCGCAGTTTCGGCTACGTCCGAACCAAATGCCCGCAAAACTGCGAGTATAGGAAGAAGTAGGAACACCGGAACACCATACCTATCACTCATAAGCACAAACATGAATTCCAACCTACCGTATTTCCAGCCACTCCTGCAGTCCCAGTTCTTTCCTGCAGAACCTTCTGTTTTCTCAAGTTGAGCGCCTTCTCCCTATTCATCTGTATCCTTCGCATCTGCTCCTCGTTCAAGCTCGAGCCTGCGGCCGTAGAAGGTAAGGCGGAGCCTGAACCTTCCTTCGTGGCACTTCCTTCGTGGCACGCTACAGTGGTTCCAAGAAGTTTACTTCCATCCTGGACTTGGTTGGCCACACGGTGGTGAACGGTAGCGCTGTGAATTGACTCGTTATGTGGCCCAAGGGGTGCAGGTCGGGTCCCAGACGAACCCGCGTCGGTTTTTGCAATCACTGCAGACAAACCGCTCGACGTTGAAGCTACGTCAGATGCGGCATCGGCACTCGCTTGTTGCTGGCTGAAAATGGACATATTAGGCTCGTAATTGTTTAAAGTGGAATTGCACCGTGGTTTGTGAAATGCATGCTGAACTTCATTCCGGCATTAAGGAACATAATTACATATGTGCACATAACACATGAAAATGCAAATGTCCGAACTATCGTCTACGTTCGAGTTCGACAAACCTTGTGCCATACCGCTTTACATAAATTCTTCATTTAATAATTTCATACCACGCAAGCTCTGGCGACATTTATTTATTTTGAATCTGTTACAGTTCACTAGGTTCGCAGCGAATCAAGAAATTGTAAACGTGACTTCGAAGCTAAATGTGCCGCGCTCTCCAGATCTCCTAATCATGACAAATATATAATTTGATTACACTAAATAAATACACCACTCACAGTTTCAATCTTTTGATCCTCAGTGCATTCTCCCTATTCTGTCGAATCCTTTCCAACTGTTCTTCTGTTAACGTCATCTATAAGAACTGTGGAAATCAAATAAGTTTACGATTCAAGGTAAAAGGAAGACTCATATTCGGCAGAGAATAGGGCACGGTACATCTTGAAAAATAACAATAAACTGAATTACACACCGAAGACATGCGTTAGGCGAGAAATACACTAGCACGAGGGGTAAACACAATAGATAAAGTTCATTGACGAGTCATCTACGGAAAAGAATAGCAAACATTTGGGCACAAAGTGGGTATAGGGGGTCAGGCCGCGCGCGGCGTGATTTCGCCGCGGCCCCGCCCCTTTTACAGAAATACGGGCGCACACAATGGAAAACGAAACTATTGCCTAAACCACAAGAAAACCGTAGTTGGCCAGTCACCAAATGGTTTTTACTAAAAAAAACATATGGTGACTGGTTCGTGACCAGTTGATGGCAGTTTTCGATGAAAGTTGGCCACCAAATAAGCTGGGCCACAAAAAAGAGTGAACCGTCACCAAATGGGTTGATTAATTTCCGATGCCGTGGCCCGAGGCGTTCCTGTCATTTCCTCACTCTCTCACACACAAACATGGGAAACTCAATAGAACGAGTACTGGATCTTTTTGGTTTTCCCTCCTCGCTTTAGAAAGCTATGTGCATCCCACAAGAAGGGCAGCCTCGATTCTTCCACATAATTAGCATGTCAGCCTACTTATGCTTTGAAAACTCTCATTTTTTAAACTATATTTCGACAAATCCACAGCCATACATAGAGCTTAGGGCGCATTCGAGTTGGACATTTTCCGGAAAAGAAAAGAAAACTTTTGGTTCGAGATGGATTTCACCAGAAAAGAATGCAATTGCCACGCATACACATGCGGGAGGGTTCGAAACGTGGCCCGCGGCCGAGCGGCCTGCGGCCCGCGGCCTGCGGCCTGCGGCCTGTGGCTCGGTGCACTCAGCATCGACAGCGGTTGACTGTCGTACTGTATTTGACGTCAAGTTAACTTGACACACGCAATCTTTTTTCATTTGAAAACTAGTAAATGCTATACTTATTATATAAAAGAGTAACTGTAGCGTAATTTGCATACCGATGTTCGTTACGGAAATGCAAATTTTCGACAATTGTTCCGCGTGTTCGGGTATAAAAAGAGTGTCGCAGCTCAATATCGAAGTATGCATATGCACTTGTTTACTATGAGAATTTCTTATGATACGTTTGAAACTTTGTGAAAGTATGCTCATGCCAAACCAATCATATTTCCATGTAAGTCGCCTCAGGCGGCGTGAGCCGACTGGTATTCTTATATACTTGTACCAGCCGTTCGAAGAGAACTACGGGTTCTTCTCCGACTGGAGGAATCGGCCTTCGGCCGATTGTTACCCTATTTAAAGCGAAATGCTAGCCTCTTTGGAAAATTTGCATATGATAAGCAAATCCTATGTATCCTATGCTAATCTTGTACGATCGTCCACGGCAATCGTACAAAATTAGCATAGGATACATAGGATTTGCTTATCATATGCAAATTTTCCAATGGGGCTAGCATTTCGCTTTAAAACATTCACACATCTACGAAGTCATTTATAATCGGGGAAACGTATAATATGAGCCTGGATCGCCATTAGACTAATGGTACAATGCAAATTTGCCATTGAAGGTACTCTATGAAGAGCAGATTGTTACCATTATGATAAGCTAGCATAGCTCAACCGGTAGAGCGTTGGACTGTGAATCGAGAGGTTGTGCGCTGGTGTGGGTTCGAATCTCGTCCGAGACAAGATTCGAACCTTGCCCTTTGTTTGCCCCTACATTTTCCTTGGTAACCACAAAGGTTGAGGACCGTCTCCTCCAAGAAGGGACACCAAGGGTTCAGGGTTCTCAACGACTATTCCTAGCAACGTGAAGCTTCACGCCATTGCCGCGCACCACAAAAGGATCCACGTGGTCGCCGCGCACCCCCTCTATTATTCGCCGCGTATCGTATGCGTCATCACTGGGTAATCTTAACATTCTTAACCTTACTACCCTAACACTCTACCCCATTGTGAAGAATAATACTCCTGTCATGTTCAATTAACATGGCTACCGAAATTCCTCATTCCTCACGATTATAATCCCAAGCAGGGCAGCCACATAAACCGAAAAATTAACGTCACTACACCAATACCATATGTAAAGAAAAACTGGGTTAGTGCTATAGTGCTATCCCATTAGCATTTGGATTTGGGGTATATGCAATTGCCAGGGGTACTTGGAGAGTGAACAGCCTGCAGTGTTACACCTGGCGCGTGGTTTATCACTGCAGGGTATTTATTATGAAATGAAATGATTTATTACTGTAACGTATGCTATTGGGCATGCGTATATTTGTGTAAACAAGATTTAGAATTGTCTGTTTCGAAAGTATTTCGAAAGTAATTAGCATACGAAAAGTGTAATATAAAGATGCGAGTCGAGCATAGTATCAGAGTCACCCAAGACAAGTGCGACTACACTAGGACCTGCTGCCAAGCCTGCTGAGGACTCGACTCGACTACTGCTGTGCTGTGGATCTACTCTGGGGATCTACAGAAGTACACGTGCCCGTACTCCACCGTCTCCATCGTCGTGCTATTAATTTGGGTTTAGAGTTTACGAATAAACTTTTCGTATATCTCGTGTGCAACGCATCGCAACGGGATATAACAATTACTGACAGACAAAAATCAATCAGCGCTCGTACAAAGCGCTCGTAACAATGTAAATCAACAAATAAATATACACGTAAATATGCAATATTTGTACGGTAATGGTAAAAAAATAAAAAAATATTTGTACGGTAATGGTAAATTATGAAACTCTATACGGGCAATTATAAACTACGGTATACTAGTAAAACTCATACACAGGGATTTCTCTCCCTGAGTTCGTTTTGCCGTACTTTGGTGCTGGAATCGTAGTTTTCTTCACATATTTGAATATTTAATGAAAAGCGAATAAAAAATACGAAATTGTAGTGACTGCGATACTTTAAAGGGAAAGACGCAGTAAAACTGGGTAAACTGGGTATTCTCATAGGAAACAATTGCATACGCATACTTCGATATTGAGCTGCGACACTCTTTTTATACCCGAAAACGCGGAACAATTGTCGAAAATTTGCATTTCCGTAACGAACATCGGTATGCAAATTACGCTACAGTTACTCTTTTATATAATAAGTATAGCATTTACTAGTTTTCAAATGAAAAAAGATTGCGTGTGTCAAGTTAACTTGACGTCAAATACAGTACGACAGTCAACCGCTGCCGTTGCTGACCGCGAGGCTACAGTGCACGACGAGCCACAGGCCGCAGGCCGCAGGCCGCGGGCCGCAGGCCGCTCGGCCGCGGGCCACGTTTCGAACCCTCCCTACACATGCAAAGGATCGATTGATTTTAGTTTCAATTACGGTACAATTGCATTTTCGACAATTATTTTGCGTGTATTATTTTTTTTCTGGGTGTCCATCTCGAACCACTTTTTTCTTTTCTTTTCCGGAAAATGTCCAACTCGAATGCGCCCTTAAAGCGAAATACCACCCGGTTTGGGGTTTTTTCACCAAAAATAGTTTGAAAAAAGTTATAAACGAAAATAAACATAAAAACACAGACAAATAAGTGCATCTTGTATAAAAATGTTCTCAAACAAAAAATTTTTGCGATTTTGTATGGGAAAATTAGCTTCCGGCGATTTGCCGATTTTAATACTAGCACGGCCCCGGAAAAATCGAGGGATGGCCTTTTCAAATGATCACACACTCCGAAGCATCCAAATGACGAAATGTTGACAAAATATTTTGAGTTTGGCTAGTAAAAGTCCAAAAATGCACATTTTGAAAAAGGCGGTAAACGCACGGTTGTTTACTCCTCCCCTTTTCGTATTTTTTTGTTGAGACCGACCGCTAATTCGCTTTAACACGTGAGAAGATTATGGCTCTAATGTAGATGGAGAGAGTGAAAATATATTTTGTCACCCTCGGGCCACGCTGTTTGAAAAAGTATGTGAAATTTTGGAAAAGGGGCGGGGCCGCCGCGCGCGGTGAAAATGACCCCTTATACCCACTTTGTGCCGATGAAGCCAAATAAAGAAAATAAAGCAAAAAGAACGAATACAAATCAAACGTGTTTGTTTTGAACGTGCTTTTTTCGCGCTTAAATTTTCAGATGTTGCATGCAAATGTGCGGTCACTGTGCATTATTACGAGCCGGTTGGCGCACTAGTCCGAAAGCGGCGCGGCGCGCCGGCCCGAACGAAACTTCCATTTCGAAGTTGAAATTCACAAATGTAATGAAACATATTTTTTTGAAACGTAATGAAACGAACGAAACTTCCATTTCGATGTTGAAATTCACAAATGTAATGAAACATATTTTTTTTGATGTGTACCACGAGATTTTTTTATATAAAGGAGAAGAGTTTACTTTTTTGTTTGTGTGAACATAACGAAACATTTTCATAAAGGAAATTCTCTATTGGCAAAGAGCATACAGAATCTTTGCCGCTGGCGAGATTCGAACCCACAGCAGCGCACAACCTCTCGATTCACAGTCCAACGCTCTACCTGTTGAGCTATGCTAGCTTATCACAAGGATACTCCACTGCCCTACATACATCACCTTCAATGGCAAATTTGCATGGTAGCATTAGTAGAGTGGAGATCCAAACTGAATATTATACGTTTCCACAATCATAGACGTGTGAATGTGTGGGAGGAGAAAGAGACGAGAATTAACTTTTTAGATTGTAGCTATTCTTTTTTAAATAGGAAAACAATCGGCCGAAGTCCGATTCCTCTTCGAACGGCTGGTTATTCATAATGCAGGTTTCGTGAAGAAATACGATAGACACTTGGAAAGCCCATACAAAATTAACTTCGCAGGCCTTTATTCCACGTGTTAACCAGTTATTTTCGTGGTTTTTCTGAATGCAATTTGTTTTCACATTTAATTAGAATTAACATCAATAATCACACATATAATATTCGCTACTCTATATTTTATTAGTAATTCGTGTCCATTTGTTTGTGTTCTGTGTAATGTGTTTTATTCATGTTGTATTATGTTACGTTTTGACTTCGTTAATTGGTATTCTGTATGTTTGTATGTTTTATGTATTTCTTTGTTTATAAGGAATTACCATTCAGTATCCTTTTGGTCCCTCGTCAGTATACGTGCGTTGTGAAGCGCCGTGTCTTAGGGTTCCTGTTGGTTGACATTTGACATCATTATTACACTGCATGCTGTTTCTTTGTTTATTTATTTATTGTCTTCCAATAAACCATATATATATAATCTTCACTTTAGCTTCAGACAGGACATAAAATTAAAACTGGGCATTTAGTCGAAAATAAAACAAGCAAAAGAAAAATAAGCATTTATTATCAACGCGCCTTCAAATTCATAGCTAAATTACCGAATATACAGGAAAATAAAACGTGAATAGATGAACTCCTAAAAACGCAGACTCAAATTACATGATATGTAATGCCCGATGATTATATTAGTTACTCGCGTTATATTTTTTAAAGTGCGTAAAAGTCTTCCAATAACAAAGCCTAGTTCACATCGATAAACACAAAATGTTCAAAGATTGATAAATATTATAATCCTATTAGTTTGATTATTTGTTTCGGATCGTGCGCACGAGGAGTGCTCCAAATGCGATGAGTCTCAATACGACGACCATCATTAGAAGCACAAACAGATCCCACCACCTGTTTGAAGACCTGAAAATGGTTAAAGCTAGAGGCAACGCGAAACTCGGTTGGAGCGCATCGAAAAAAGGAGGTTCGCAGGTTTCACCACGCACTTCGCCCTATCTTTGCCAGACACACGCCTGATGCGCCCAGCGAAAGCGCGGAGCACCGACCGGACCAAAATGTGAACATCTATGCAGAAACAGATAAAAAGAGGATGCGGCGCTTTCGCCCAATCTTCGCTCGGTTTTCGCGAAGGTTTGGGAAGGGAATTTTACATACACATAGGGAGAGAAGTTCCCCAATTAGCTTCAAAGTTGTAAAGACTGCGTGTCTCGCTATCATGCACTCAAAGAACGCAAATACGACAGTAACTTACTTGAACGATATTTGACTCAAGACTTCCTGTCCATTCTGAGGACAACTGCTCAAGTGCGATAGAGACGTGGTGTTTGTGCAACCTGAATTGGATAACCATGAAATAAGAGTTGCACACTGCTCAAACCTACAGCCCACGCGTGGCGATGATATCGCCCACTTGTGTGTGCGGCGTTGTAGCCGCGTGCACCCGGCCGATTTATGTGTCGCAGTCTAGACGCAGAGTCTCGGCCATTTCGCCACTAATAAGAATTTTCCCGATGTTTGTGAAACCTTCGCGTCAGAAAAGAAGCCTAGGCGCGTCAAGCACTTAGCTAATTTTTCTTTGCGTAGTTGCGAGCTGTTGTATATAAATACATACATCGTTGCTCGCCGAATGACGACCAAATTCGAACAATTAAATTCAAATTTTATGCAAAACTCCTACCGGGAATAAAATCAATTGTGTCCCATTCGTTTACCGCTAGAGCTTCATACCCGTACCTGAAAAGAAGAACAAATACTTGCTGAACGTTTCGTATATGGTTTACGGTCCACGTTAAACTAATGGGGTGGGGAGGGGTCATTAAAAGGTAGTAGTGCGGCGCAGGAAACAATAACTTGCTTTATTAAAAACCAAGAACTTTTACTAGTGCTCTGACGCAGCACACTCGGATTACGTCGGGTTCTCAGCTGTTCGTACCGAAGAAACTGGCGAATGATTGGCGCAATAGCGAAAATTGGGACGAAGTCCTGGACTTTGAAAAAGTGCGCGGATTTCGCTGGGTCATCAAAAACACTTCGCGAAACGCTTACAACCACATCGAAGCCAAACTTACTTGAAATACGAGAGTGCAGACAACCACTGGAAGTACCATGGAATGTCGTCGTAATTGATGAAAAATCCTCCGAAAGCCATGATTGGAACGACGAAAATGGGCAGGAAAGTCATGGCAATTGCAGTGTCGGCGAACACAGTTGCCGTCGCGTACGCTGAAATACAAGGATGTGAAGGCTGAGAGAGAGCGAGAAAGAGAGAGAGAAAGAGAGAGAGAAAGAGAGAGAGATATATAAAAAAGGCCAGACAGAGAGAAGCGTGATAGATAGAAAACATAAAAGAGATAGAGTGAGTAAGACTGTATAGTGTGCGAGAGAGGAGTACGGTAGTTAGAAGACGAGAGAAAGAGAGAGAGAGCGAGAGAGAGAGAGAGAGGGAGAGGGAGAGAGAGAGAGAAAGGAACAAAAATAAAATAAAACTTACAAATTGAAATCGCAACATTTGTGACGAGGATCGCCGACAGAATGGCGAATAGGAATGATGTGACGAACGGCTCGAGACCTGAGATTACGGTAGTTTAACGCGGTATTTACATGGTTTATGGTAACGCCGCCGAAACGTCGCCGCACGCGCGCGGCCTATTGGGCCAACAGACAGATAGTGTACGATTATATTTTCTCGTTCTCATTATTTCACTTACATTGAGTTGTTTGGAAGGGTTTAAAGCGAAAAAACGGCCGAGTTTTGGAACATTTGTCAAATAACTGAATTCCCATCTATCATGTGCAAATGGGCATTATTAGAAAATAAAAAATCGGCCACAATTCGACCCCGCTAAGCATAAATACATAGAAGTGCAGTTATTTGAGATGCCTTTTCTAAAACCGGCTGTTAGTTCGCTTTAAAAATACACGAGCTTATTTTTCATAGAGTTTTATATTCGAAAACACACTAACCAGACATCCAGTATACCATAGTAATGTAAATAGCTGGCATCAGACAATATTGAGGGAACTGAAATTGGAAGAATTAGGATTACGGTACTTAGGTACTTACTACCAGTGACTGACTACGGTACTTTAATGAATAATGGTTGAGTAATCAACAAAATACCGTAGTTTACGACAACAGGTAACCACAGTTGTTTCAGATTTCAGCTATATACGATAGTTGGCTTATTACAGGTGACTAACAATACTTTGTAAAGCTGTTTCCTAACAAAAATCCGAAACCAACCATTGATCGAATAACATATTTGAATAGAAACAAAAATAAAGATATTCACCTCGGCCAAGTTCTTCGCGAAAAAGTAGGCGCTTGTTCGGTAGACTCCGTTTGCATTCTCTCGTAGTACGATCGGCAGTTCAGAAGTAATTGCCTAGAAGTCATGAATTGAAACCTTAGATGTTGGGCCGCCACGAAGAGGTGCGCCCAGCAATTGCCGCACACCCATGGCATAGTTTCAGGTGGGCACGGACGCTCAGGGTGGGCCACAGGCGCGCCTGAAGAGCGCGAACATAAGGAACACGGGCGTGACTCAACAGCGGACCATCAATTTTCTGTCTATCCCGAGAAGATCCATACTAAAAGCTTCCTTACCGGCACGGCAGGAAATTGTAGCATAAAATTGATATTCCTAATATGGTTGAAGAGAATTCCGTTGATTGTCATCACTGTCCATTTGTTCACCGGAGTTTGCCAATAGACCATACCGGTGATCACCGCGGTAACCTAAAGATACGGTACATAAACCTCTAGATATATTAGTCGGAACGAAGTCGGGGTTCCAGTAAAATAGTGCTCGGTGAAGTGCCCCACGAATGTGTCACTTGGCATTGTATACTTTTTGGCGCACCATTGGCACTCCCCCCCCCCCGCGCAGTTTGTGGAGCGATATTGGGTCTGCCGCCGTAAGCTATCATACTTTAATAAACACAGACTTACTGCAAACGTTCCAATCAATAAAAAATTATCATAATGACCAAAAACTCACAATAGTTTGTCCAATTCGTACTTTGAAAAGTATAGGATCTCGAGTCACAGTCAACCAGGCTCTCCAGAACAATGCGATGAATTGCATGAAGAATGAGGTTTTGTACCTGAAAGTACGGTTTGAACTTTGAACTATGAATGGAAGTTGTCACTGTATCTGATAATTTTTTATTTATTTATTTATTAACAACAGGTATGTATTATTATGTACAGTATGGTATGAAGACTGGTACGGTGTGGGTAACTAACTGTATACTGTATAAAACATTTTTACGGTTTGTGTGGTGCAGTGTAAAGTAAGAGTACGGTATGTTACGGTGTGTGATAAATTACGGTATATAGAATATGGTATGGTAACAGTTATGGTGCGCGGCGCAGGTCCAGGTGGACTACGTCTGAGAGGTGCTCCCACAAACGTGTCGCTTTTCGCACACAACAGGCGTGCCTCTCGCGCATCCTAGGCGCCAAACTCGCACCGCAAGAAGCTGCGGACTGGCTGCTCGTAATTTTATATTTCGTATAGTAAACTCACTTTTGCGACATGGTGGACCATCCACTCTCACTAAAATTGAACAGATCCGAGTCCCTCTTTTCACTCTCCGCCTTTGCTGTTAAAGCGGCCAATTGCTGGAGAATAATATGAATATTATATTTATATTTCAAAAAAAATAAAGATAAAAGTAAAATACTAATCAAACAGGCAGTACTGTTTATATATATGTACAAAAATGGTACGAACCTGTCCTTGTTCGCTCTTCATAAAAACATCACGAATTTTCTGAAATAATATCTATAGTTTCATGCATAAGTGTCAAAAGCACATCAACCAGTTCGACGTCGTATTTTTGTGTTCGGTCAGTGTCCATCTCCAGCCTCTCTTGTCCATCCTCTCTCCGCGCGCCATTTTCATGCCAGTTTTTCGTCGCGCACCCCAGTTATCCTTGAAAAGGCTTACCGCAACCTTCCTCAAACACGCTTGTCTTTCTCTATCCGCCGTGACGGCAATCGTCCTGATCAGATGATCTGCCGCATTGTAGAACGGAGGACACGGGAAACCACATCTAGAAATAACGGAGCTATTGTGGTGTAGTCGGTAGGGTCGCAGACTGTAAGCGGAGTGTCCAGGGTTCGGTTTTTTTGGTTGCAAATGTATATGCATAAGTGTTGGCGTGAGCCCAGGCTTCGGCTTACATATGATTTTGTATACCGTTTTTAAGCGAAATACCGGCCGTTTCATTTTTATGCATTATATGCAAATGAACATAATTTAGCATATAAAACCGTCCCCAATTCGAGCCCACTTACTGACTTACAGCATAAATACATAAGCATGCAGTTGTCCACGGTCACGGTACATTTCAAAAACAGGCCGGTATTTAGCTTTAATTCGCTTACTCATTAAACAGTTCGACAGCTTTATCTCCCTCGCCCAAATAGACCACTCGTCCGCAGGCCATCAAACAAACGCTGAAATAGTGTGGAGAGATTGTAAAAGGTTGTAAAAATATAAAACTTGGCATATTTATGTGCCAGCAGAGAGTAGAAAGTGGAGGCGAGAGGGAGACATAAAAGGGAGAGAGGGAAGTATGGAGGTAGAGAGAAAAGGGAGAGGTAGAGAATACACGTGGATGAAAGAGAGGGGGAAGACGGAAAAGGTGAGAGAGAGAGAGAGCAGTGAGAAAAAGAGATAGAGCCACTTACTCATGGAATAATGAGTATGTCTGCGAGCTCGGTTGATGGATGGTTATTATAACAGTCATGCCGGAGTCGGCAAGGAGGCGAAGCGCCTGGACGACGTGACCTGAACATTTACCATTCATTGGAAAACTAATACAATATACAATATTTAAATACCGTAATTAAATAAATCCTCTGCACTGCAACATCGCGCTCTACTCAAGGGCATTTCAAAATGTTTCCATAGCTTATGACTTATTGTCAAAGCGAAATGCCTTTTTTAGAACACATCGAGTAGACTTGAAACACATTTGTGAGCATAAATTAGAATAAAAAATCGAGCTAAATTAGAGCAAATTAGCATAAATACGTAGGAATTCAGTTGTCCACTATGCGTTTCAAAAACCGGTCGCTACTTCGCTTTAGCCACAGAACTCCTTGGCAGAGTAGGCGACGACATAGCAAACCGCAAAATTTACAAAGAAGTTTCTACACGAACTCGCTCACGATGGTTCAAGCTCTCTAAATAAGCTGCCGTAGAAATACTCCTTGTATAACACACCTGCCATGAAGGCATCGAGGCCCGATGTTGGCTCGTCACAGAACATAATTGAGGGACACGTGAGAATCTGAAGTTCGGGTGAACGTCTTACAACCAGTGGTCATACCAAGCTACTTTAGGTATAAAAAAAAATGTCACCACCGCCGAGCTACTTCTGAACTTATTCAGAAGATGGGGACTTCAAGAAGATATCTTCTCAAGAACATTATTCTAAATTAAATGTGCCACTTTGGGAGGTATAGGAATACCGATTACCAGCCAAAGTTACGGTGACCACCTATTCCTCTCACTGTGATTTAGCATGAGTTTATTGCACTGGCAACGAGCCGGAGGTTAGTTTTACTTGCCTTATTTACCTATGAATACCGATTACCTATTGGCCACCTCATGCACGGTGTTGCTAACTAAATGTAACCACGACGAAACATAATGATTTTACCGGGAAATTTTTGGAAATAAACCATTTTTCAACCAACCTCTGATGCAAATGCAAGTCGTTTCTGTTCTCCGCAAGACAGTCCTTTGACCAAATGTGGCACGCCAATCATTGTATCAGCACACTTTGTAAGGCCCATCTGAAATATTCAATGATAACCTCTAACTACCGTAGCTAGCAGTGCCCGTAACATACTCCCAAAGTACAGGCCTAACACATTTAATCTATACCTGAGAGCTTCATTCCCCATGTAGGAATGAACCAAAGAACTGGGAGCACATTTGTCCAACACACCACGTGTCATACCACTTTAAACTAACCCCCCACCCATTCCACATGTAGGAATGAACCAAATTCTCAAGCAGACAAAGTAATTTGCACATAGGTAATGGGAACACATTTGTCCAACACAGTTTTCAAAACCACGTGTTATACCACTTTAAACTACCCCACCCCCTCCCACCTTTTGCATAACTTCGTCAACCCTTGCGTGTCGTTCGAACTTTGTGAAGTCTGAGCCCATCCTCAGAAGAGCCATGAATTGGAGATGTTCTCTTACGGTAAGCGTTCCGATAAACATGTCGTGTTGCTGTACGAAAGCTGATATCTGAAATAAGGATTACGGTAAAGGTCGGGGTAAGGGTAAGGGTGGTGGTGGTAGACATACAGTATTTCCTTACCGGTAGGCGTGCTGAGGCGGTTTGAAGTATAACTACATTAAGTGTATGGTACGTTTAACGGGAACGTTAACGCACTGTAAGTAGTAGGGATATATTTTCTGCTCTTTTTGTATTTTCATCTCTCACCTCTCTCAATTCCCACCTGTTAAACGGTAAACTCTGATTCCTTTCATCTCTCACCTCTCTCAATTTCCACATGTTAAACGGTAAACTCTGATTTTCTTTCATCTCTCACCTCTCTCAATTTCCACCTGTTAACTCGTGCTCCATCCATCATCACCTCTCCTTGTACGTCCAGGTTGGACAGGTTACGCTGGGTGAGGACGTTAAGCAGAGTTGTCTTACCGGCACCGCTAAATAAAACACTTGATAAAATCACATCTAAGGAAACCGTTGGTAGACGGTCACCAAATATTTTCTTCCGAAAAAAATTGACGACCAGTCACAGACCATTTCGTAACCATTTGAAGACGGCTTTCGAGGAGAGATAGTCAAATGGTCGCAAATGGTCGGAGATTTCACACTACATCCTAATTTACAATTAGAAATATAAACCTCCTACCTGGACCCCATAATTGCCAATAAACGACCGGATCGAGCAACACCGCTAACTAAATGCAAATTATTAAACAAAAACAGTTTGCCAATAACTCTTGATATGAACTTATCCATACTTTTCAACTCTATTTTCTATAACCTTTCAACTTTTCAACTACTCATGGGCCTGACGAGCTAGCTCTAGTATATAACCTTAGAATCAGCTTTAGTTTTAGGGGACGTAATTAGCTCGTAAGTCCTCAAGTAAAAATAGTGCATCCGCTTACTATTATGTAGAATCTGCTTGACTTTCTTCGGTTTATCATTCATTACTCGTTCTTTTAGTGGCCGAACCTGGAAACATAAATTACAAATATTTGTAGTTTGGTTGTGAAAGTATCTGCGTGACATGGTACCGTTAGTATGCTATCCATTCTGGGCACTATGGTACCTTACTCCAGCGTAAGAATGGCCATGCATGGATGCAGGACAGGACACCTGAGGCCATATTCACCACTCTAATTCCCTCGGGGAAACAGCCCCTGGGGACAGAAAATAGCATTCTAATGTGAGACACGCAGAGAAAAAGACGGGGAATTCCCCATGGGGAATTGAATGGTGAATATGGCCTCAGAGCTTTGGTGTTGGTTATGCAAAATAGAGTCACGTATTATAAATTATCCTAGAAATTCTAGAGCCCAGACGCTGGATATGGTTAGAACAGACAAACAGGTAATTTACTAATTTCATAACGCATATGATCGAATCCTTGTAATCAGATTAACTGATGCCTCGCACGAGGCACCACAATCCCTTCCTCCATGAGTAAAATTGGTTTTCCGTGAGCGCTTGCTAAGTTCTCACTACTTGTTACCTATGCTAATTTCCTGACAATCAATAAATTACCTTTGTCTCCGGTCCGCATACTGTAACTCCCGCCCATTGTAGGGTCTTTCCGGGTAGAGTTACTGGGAACTCCCGGTTCTCGTTTGAAGTGGGTGAACTGGCAGTGGTACTGTTCCCAGGCTGGGATCCACCCTTTGGCAAGATTAAAGGGTTGATCTCAATTGGTAGATCGGACTCTACCATGGCACTGAATTTAAGCCATTTTATAAAAAGTGGTGATAATGAAATATTGAGATAATAAATTTAGTAAATGATAGCTAGTAAGTGAAGGATGATAGTAAGGTAAGGTTAATAATTAAAAAACAGCCCTGAAAGATCAAAGGGTTGATATCCACTGGTATATCAGTCACTATGCTTGTTGAGACTTATTTTACTACTGCTTTATTATGTTTTATTTATTATGTGTATTTTATAACACGAACTGCACGTTACATTGCTTTCTTTGATTGTCTTTGTGCGTAATAAGTTATTATTATTATACCATAGCACTGAATTTGTATTAAAATAATGATTACAATCGAAATAAAAGTGTAATTTAAAGGGATAGGTTCACCTGGAATTGCACCTTTTTTTATAATTTATATTGATAGTATGACGTATAACCTATGACGGTCAAAATGCGAAAATTGCACTAAATTTCCTTTGCTCCCCGAAGTAGGAGAGCATGGTCAAAAAGCTAAACTACCTCGAATTTATAAAACAATTGGAGTACGGCAGCCGTGGTTAGTGGGAAATAGCGTAGCAGGGCTGGAGACGCTAGAAGATACAGGGCCCTTTTATCATCCTCTGTTTATCACAACAATCTCTGCACCTCCAACCCTGTCACGCTATTTCCCATTTAGTTAGGCTGCGGTACTCCAATTGTTTTATAGATTCGAGGTAGTTTAGCTTTTTTGAGCAAGCTCTCCTACCTCGGGGAGAAAAGGTAATTTTATGTAATTTTCGCATTGTGAAGGTTTTCGGTCATACTATCAATAGAAAGCATTCAAAAGGTGCAAATCCTAGTGAACCTATCCCTTTAACAAAGAATGGTTCTATACATTCGTGAACCATACATTAGTGAACTTCTCATATACATTTGTAAGCTTTTAGAGAGTTGCCCACTCTTGTTAGGTCATATTCAGCAAAATATGGCAAAAAGTAAAATGTAAACAAAAAGTAAAAGTTTAAAGTACTTTTTTAAATACAAACATAAAGTATGAAATGGATGGAGTTACACACGGATTTCCAAGATATTGTAAGAAATGTAAAGTTTCCAATTTATAGTAATGTTACGCTTATGATCTAAACGCTAAAAGTACACCCGATCAATGCATAAGGCAATAAGTGTTAAACAGTAGCGTGCCGTGTACTTGCTATCGTTTACTTAGTTGATAAGGGACTACGTCTACTAAAGGGTAGAGTTCAAATATTCCATTCCCTTTGATATTATAGATTATAGATAAGGAGAACTACTACCGGTGGGCAGCCAATTAATAAAACAACTAGGAGAGCGAACCATAAAAGGGCAGAGTAAATAGTGATAAGAAATTAGTTTATTACTACCTTAACGATATGGATATAAGGAATTTTTATTGATTTACACTCGCATATTTAAAGCGAAATGTCGTTTTTAAACGCATCGAGTACACCGGCATTCTTATGCCGCTTATGCAAATGAACATAAATTAGCATAAAAATCGAGCAAAATTCGAGTGAATTAGCGTAAATACGTAATACAGATGTAACTCGTAACTTTACAGCGGCATGGCACCTGCTTTTTAAACACAAGCAGGACAACCACCGTTCCAAGCATAGATGCATGTTGTGTGTTCATTCTGTGCCGGAACTGCACATACATTTGCATATGATACTTGAAAATACAGGTAGTCACAATCCTAATGTTACAGTAGGAATAGCTCCAGCTCGCGGGACCAAAGAAAAATTTGCATACATTCGTCACACATAAAATGTTCACAGAAGGTGATTTATTAAAGCGATACCGGCCGGTTTTTGAAACATATCGAGTTCACCAGCATTCTCATGCAGCTTATGCAAATGAACATAAATTAGAATGCAAAACCGAGCTAAATTCGAGCAAATTAGCATAAATACGTAAGAATTCAGTTGTGCACGATGTTTTTCAAAAAAACGGCTGGTATTTCGCTTTAACAATCGTTGGTCCTATGGCCAAGCGACAATAAAGTGACGTAAGGGAAAGTGACGTACAGCCTTGTGTCCATATCATATAAACTTTTTTTATTCACGAACATGTTAAAATCCTTACTTATTTATGGTAGCATGTATAATTCGAAGCAAAAATCAAGGAACAATATCATAATAAGAAAGAATAAGAAGGCAGAACCTAAGTAAGTTCTTCTGTGTTTGATTCTTGAGATTTGTTTACTGATTGATAAGGTAACGGCAAACAACAACATAATATCTTACCCTTAACTAAACGTATAGGCGACCCCCATTACACGGTCAGAATCATGTTAAATAAATCTTAAAATATATAAATCATTTAGGCTCCAAAAGCGTGCTCCTTTGTTCAAGAGTGGTTCAATACAAGGTTTCAAGCTTATGACTTAATACATAAATAACTACTTGATTTGTTCTGCTCTGAAAAATCCAGAGTCAGGGCTCTAGAATTTGAATCATTGATGATACGTAACTTTATTTTGCAAAACCAATACCAATGTTCACCAAGTTAAAAAAAAAAGTATTCATTTGAGATGCCATGCGAATTAAACGAAAGAAAGACAACGGGATGCAAATACCGGTATGACATGCAACAACCAGAAACATTAAAGCGAAATACCGGCCGGTTTTTGAAACGCATTATGGACAGCTGAATTCTTACGTATTTATGCTAATTTGCTCGAATTTAGCTCGATTTTTTATTCTAATTTATGTTCATTTGCATGTGCTGCATAAGAATGCTGACGTACTCGATTCGTTCCAAAAGCCGCCCGGTATTTCTCTTTAATACACATAATTCAAAAAAATAAGAAGCAAAAAGGTAGCAAGAACATGAATGACGTGTTACCAAACTGAAATTGTGCAATTGCAAACGTCTTACTGGAAATATGTATATACCACATAGTCGAATATTATTTAGACTGATGGTTTTGTTGATTGTAAAATTATCGTAACTTATGGATAGACTATTATTTCGTACCGCTGCTGGTAAGGGAATGATAATATGACAAAATGCCGTGCTACGTACAACATTGGGCTTCCGTTCTAGAGTAGGATTCATATACCGCTAGGTTAACTGGAAGGTTGAAGTTCTCGCTGCTTACGCACGCCTGACTCCGGTCTAGTCCTCGTACTCAAACACTCGCTTATAGATGATCGAGGTGTGCTCCATAAGTCGTCTCGTTACCGTAGTCGTCATATGCATACGGGCTTCCAGGCGGTTCTCGTCGAGTAGCGTCCACTCACGGAACATCTGCAAAATTCAAGATAATAATATTCGGATCGTTCGGCTCTCTCTCCTCCCCACTACTCTCCTTCTCTCTCCACTTCTCTCTATCTCTCCCTCGCGTACCTGCGGCAGAGAATAATAAGCGCGCCAAAGCATGGCACACATATGGCACAATTTTTGGCACAGGCACTCCAGCGGGACGTGACCTAGAGGTGCCCCTTCAAACTCTAGCGCGGGTCGGCCGCTCAACCATTGAGAATATTTTCGCGACGGTTTATGTCCCCCCCCTTTTTTTCACTTACCAATCGCACCGCAGAGTCATGGCTGAATGAAATTCTTCCAATTCGTTCCAACTTGAATTTGATAGCGTTTTCCGACACTTCTCCTTCTTCCACTGTCATGAAGCCTAAAGAAATTATTGAAACATTTGGATACTGTAGGTTCCCTCGGATACTGTAAGTTCCATGATCTTGAAACGCATCATGGTGGGATGGCACCATAAACTGATGTGCCAAAGCGAAATAACAACCGGTTTTTTAAAAGGAATGCTGAGTTACCGCAGCCCCAAGCGTCATATACAAATGAATATGATTAGAATAAAAATTCGTCCCCATTTAACATAAATACATAGGAATGGGTTGTCCAAATACATAGGAATGAAGTTTCGAAAACCGGCTGCTATTTCGCTTTAAGCGCTAAGACATCACATTACGTTTGTTTAGTGCACACATCGTTCTTGTATGAATAACTTATCGTGCCTTAATCGAAAATTACCGTGCACCCTCATTTCCTTACACTCCCGTTAGAACATTATGCATTATTCGCTTTTTAATTCTTTTCACACTCGTTATCATTTATAATTTCCTTATATTGATTGAGTGACCTTCTAATTACTGACTGGCTATAGTAACCCTACCATTGCTCATGGTGGTTGTGAGATGCACAAAAGTGGTGTATTCATCTTTCATCTCTGACGCAATATATCCGTTCTCCGCGTGAAGTTCGGTGATGTTTTCGTTGGCCGCGTCCCAAGCGAATGCACTAAATATTATAATTTAAAGCGATATGATACGTGCGTGAAAAGTAAACGGAACAACTGCATTCCCATATATAAGAGATGTTAATTTGTGTGCCCGTCTTTGCTGGAAGGGCGCAGAGTGGAACAGTTTACATACAATACATGAGATCGCAGTGGCCCAAAACGCATTTCAATATCACATGCCGCAACTCTTTAAACCACAACGGTTCTAACGACAATCAACACGTACGCGTAGCTTGAATTTCTCGATGACATTTTCAAACTCCAAGCTACAAGCTACAAGCTACAGAGTATAAAGTACAAACTACACTACAGTAAACTACATACGTGTAGTTCAGAGTCGGTGGTTGCACGATGTGATCAGTGAGCTTGATTGTCACTTCTTCTCCGTAGGTAAACCTGAAATTTGGGTACCTATTTTTTGACAGACAGAGAAAGATAAAATAAACACATCGACTTATTCAGGGCCAGGAGCGCGCGGTACCAAATAGGCGGATACGGATAGCGCGGATAGTCAAACACCACACCAACGACGCAGGTAATTAGAGAATTAAATTGGTCATCAGAATGAACAGGACATAAATATGTTAGGGTAAATTACTTCGGTTAGCGGTCCAAACGCTCGGTAGCATCCTACTGCATCTAGCTCACCTAGGGAATGGCCAACGGTCATGTTCTACGTTTTGAAGTGCGAGGTGCGGTTACGGCTAGAGCCCTGATGCGCTTATTATTCGATACCCGCCCTACGCGGTTACGCATTATGTGCTACCCGCGCTGTGCGGTTAGGGCTAACCGCCGATGCTTATCCGTGAAAGTATAGGATGGCTCGTGGATCTGAATAGGTTTCGACAAACACGGTATTGCTCGTGTTGTAGAGATTTAAATTATCATACAGACGGTGTGTTGAAATCATGCGCATGCGAAACGTAGTTGCTCCAATTCCTGTTGTTGCTTAGGCTCAGACTTAGGCTTAGGGTTTTTTTCGTGAGTAATCTGAGTGAGTCAGCAGGCCAAGATATACACACTTGTATGATACACCTTCCCATTTTTCTTTTACGCGATTGCTAATCGACTACAGTACAACTGGTTTCGTTAAATCTACATTGCTTTCTCTTCATCATATTATTTGATGCACACCTCGGTGTTATTTAATAAATAAATAAACTCTGTCAATGTGGGATTTTACTTGTGTAATCAAAAAACAACATTTTTAGTACATAATGTGGAATCGTTACCTTGGAATCGTGGGAAAGAACGCCTTTCCACCGAATTCCGACTTCCATTTTCCAACTAAAAAGGCGACTTTCGCGAGCTCTTTCGGCACTTTCTTGAGGTCGAATGCTAAATGAAAATCAAATAAGAAACATGCTAGGGCATCACTCTATATCTACACGGTCCAATATTCCTCTCTTGTCTGCTCAGTATGTTAGTATACAGAAGTAATATATGCATACATCTGTATACACAACACTACCGTTTGGCGTCATTCTTACACTCAAAAGGCTAAGTTTAAATAACTAGGCCAAAATCCGAAAAAATCAAAGTATTGTAAGCATTCTCCCATTGTTTAAAACTAAAGACATACAATTTTATTACAATAAAATTATTTTGTCTCTTTGGGCCCTCAAACTACCTGCCGGCACCTCGGGACCACACTTCTGGCATGATCGTTCACATAATCTGAACGCATGCGCCTCCTCCTTTTCACATTCTGAGGGATCGGTAGCTACCTGAATAAAGTGAACTTAAAGGGAGAGGCCCACGAGAAAAAAGTCTTCTTCAATTTACTTGCACAGAATGTCCGGAATTTCAGAAATATTACTGTGAAAACCGCATTTCGCAAAGCCTAGAACTCGCAGAGTTATTCCACGGCAAACAGTTCGGCCAGGTACCGTAGTCAGAAAGGTTAAAATACGTTTGTTCGGTTTATGTCCGTCCGTTAGCATTCTTTCTCTACATAGTAATTGTTAAACGAATGAAGAACATTCCTACGATTATAACTAAGCGTTTCCAATACTGTAGTGCCTAAAAAAGCAAAGATTGATTCTGACTACGGTACCTGGCCGAACAGTTTACCGGGAAATAACTTTTTACCGGGAAATAACCAGTTCTAGGCGTAAAGAAATGCCGTTTTCACAGTAATATGTCTGAAATTCCGGACATTCTGTGTAAGTAAATTGAGGAAGACTTTTTTCTCCTCTCCCTTTAAAGGAAATAACATCGGGTTTTTGAAACGAATGCAGAACGCTGTCTTTCCACGATAGGTATGCCTGCACGATTTACGCGATGTTTAGTCCCATTAGGTTCATTTTATTACATGAGAATGCAATTGAAAAGTAGCTCTTGCAAGAACCAGCCGTTATATCGCTTTGGAATAAAACAACTTGAGTATGCAACCAGGGTAGCTTGAGATACATCAGCGTAACTTCCCTCTCATTCCTAGTTTCCCTGAGGCCATATTCACCACTCCAATTCCTTTGGGGAAATATTCCCTGTGGACAGAAAATAGGATTCTTATGTGAGACACGCATAGAAAAAGTCGGGGAATTCCCCATGGGGAATTGAGTGGTGAATATGGCCTCTGGTTTCATATGACATACCACACGATTCCACAATTTACTAATTATAATAAAA
>JAANDG010000546.1:90000-99891 GCA_036852015.1 Pelodera strongyloides
TTTTTTTATCATTGTCGTGCGATTGTAATACTAAAGTTAACGAAAGATTTTTGCAAAATGTAAAAACAACTCATTAACGAATTGGGATGTATATTATTAGGTTCTATACAGGATTTCTACAATTACGGTTAACTTATGAACAACCGTAGCCCGTAGCATCAAATCACTCATCTCCACGTAAAAAGTTATCCTACGTTATTAAAGTTATTAAAAACAATATATTAATCAATCACTACAACGAATGCAATGTTATTCAAGGCGGCACACAGTCAGGTGTACTCGTATTGAATTTCAATACACTAGTACTAACAATCTTATTATATAAAGGAGAAGAGTTTACTTGGTCTTTTGTTTGTATGCACGCAACGAAATCCTTTCATAAAGAAAATTTTCTATTCACAATCGAATGAGAACATACAAAATCTTTGCCGCTGGCGGGATTCGAACCCACAGCAGCACACAATCTCTCGCTTCACAGTCCAACGCTCTACCTGCTGAGCTATGCTAGCTTATGGGAGGAGATCTTATAGGAGATAGAAGAGAATTGCAGTAGCAAATTTGCATGATTTGCAAAAACGCTGAAGTCCAGAACCAAACTATACGTTTCCACATAAACGTAAATGAACGTCTTTTTATCTTTGTAGAAATTCCTTTTTTTTTAAACAATGTGTAAAATCGGCCGAAGGCCGATTCCTCCAGTCGGAGAAGAGCCCGTAGGGCTCTTCGAACGGCTGGTAAAGTACTAAATGAATAGTGAAATGGTACTAATTGTACTATTTTACTATAGACAACTTCAACCACCGCAAGAAATGCTAAATATTCATGACAATTAATAAGACAATAAGAAACATTTTGTTATCGCAACAGCCACACCTCAAGCTCGGCGTTCGCTTTGTCTAAGCCTTGGCTGGAAGCTAACCGCCATGACTGGATGCTTGTATGTAAGAGAGAGAGAGATAGAGAGAGAGAGAGAGAGCGAGAGAGCGAGAGAGAGAGAGAGGGAGAGATATTTCCAGTTCTACCATAGTTTTATTGTCGCGCTTTTCCTGCCATTGAACGCTAATTTATTTATATTATCTTCAAACGTAATTCCCTCGAAATTCCAAGAAAGGCTTATCCTACGAACAGTTTCTTTTTGTTTTCGGCATAAGCTTTACGCATTGAAGGAATTTAGAAACAAGGTCGACTCAAATTAACGATGGCAAGCCGGCAAGCGTAACGCCGTATAAAAAAATATTAGTGGCGCAAAATCGGCGCACCCCTCGTATGCGATTCCACGAGCGGCAAAAGCAAAAATGGACAAAAAATCATATACCTTTGTCCCTTATTCGGTCACTTTCGGCATTTACGGTGTGCATGTTACGACGTGTGTTCTTCATTCTCACCGGGACTGACCGGGATTCAATGAGAGGCAGACTTCGTTAGGCTTAGGCTTAGGCTTAGGCTTAGGCTTAGGCTTAGGCTTAGGCTTAGGCTTAGGCTTAGGCTTACGCACTGATGTCCCGGTACTGAAGACCTTATCTGAAACCACTGTATATATGGATAATATTTATCACGATCTTTGAGGCATGCAGCGCAGCTACTCGTTTGCGAAGGGGCATCCTTCTGGCGAGCAGAGGCCGGTTCCACCAACATTTCAGACCGCAAGTAACTTCCGTGCGCAAGTAAGTCCGCGCTACTTGCGTTCTCACCAACATTTCAGAGCGCACGGAAGTTACTTGCGCACGGAAAGTTCCGTTGCAAGTAAGGCTTATGTATGGGAAGAGAAACTTGCACTCTAGAGTCGAAGTTTCTTCGAAGTTTCTCCTCAAACTCCATAATTTGTACTGTTTGGTGTCTATATCATATTTTTAGTTTACAATGAGGTTATACGAAACATATTCAATACTGATCACGAATAATAACTTAGTTTTTGGTCATGGTTGACAAATACTAGCATTTATTTTGTCATGATTTTAGCTTTATTGTTAAGCAATTGTTCTTAAAACACTCCTTATTTTCTGCTAATACAACCTGTAACTGACGTGATAACACTATTGCATTTTTTAAAGAAAACACAGAATTTCCTATAAAGCAAGCTGGTAGATAGCGTATTTGGGGGCAGAACAAAAACTAAGTAAGAAAAATCACAACTGAAACACATGGAAAAAGGTAGTTATTATCGAAAGCCCATGAACAAAGAGCCCTGCTTGAATAACCCATTTTTACGCATTATCTTCTTAAACGCAAGTTATTTTCTTTCCTTAGGCTTTAACATAGCAGCAGCAAGATGTTTCCCCTTGGGTGACCTCTCTTATGATTAAAGTATTTAATTTACGCTTACTCCGTACCCTATCTTTGAGATATATCGAATGCAAAACTAAAAGTAGAAAAAATGCACGTTGTATGCACTTTTGCATATTCATTGGCTAACTGCCAGACCGTAGTAGCCATCTTTTAGAAAACATCTTAATAACGCACGTAAATGTTGGTGAAAAGCCAAGTAAGAGCGCACGGAACTTCCGTTCAACGGAAGAAACTTGTGACAAGTTTCTTCCGTGCAACGGAAGTTCCGTGTACCCTCTGAAATGTTGGTGAAACCGGCCTCAGGTGCGCTTAGCGCAAGCTTACTGAGCTTCTTCAGTACCGCGGGTTACTATTCTGACCATCTTGCCGAATTTACGAAGCTGGTGGGTTTCGTTAACTTATTTCAATAGAACCCTTTCTAGAAGTCAACAATGAATATTAGCCATTGATGTACCTACACCAAAACAGCCCAACAGAGCAATATATTGCCTTCCTTCCAGAAGTTTCTCCATAAATTTTGCAGAACGTATTTACGCAATTTTCTCTGTTTTACTCCCTATCAAATCACGGGAGCAACATTTTGATTCGGTTATTTTTTGATTATTATTTCGCCAGTACTACTGTAATGATTGATGTTTTGTTATCGCGTTGACCACAGTATTAATCGCAAAAAGTTTCCTCACCCCAATGAGTACAATTTGTTGTGAAAAGATAATATGATGTAAACAAAGACACAAGGAAGTGCTGGGGCGCAAGTTCAATAACTTATTCTTGCACTAACGGTACGGAAACCCTGCAAGTGTGCCGCTCGCTTTTCGCACTCTCGTGTGCAAACTGACCCGTGCGCTGAAAGTGCCAAAGATATGCCAAATCAGGACGAGCTGTCCTCCATCCTCTTTCATTTAGTATTGTTAGGCAGCCAAACTTTAAAGTGCGTGCCGCAGGACTGCCAGGAGTGCGCCTCATGGCGCTACCATTTCGACAACTCATTGGCTCCTAAATCTTCATTTTTCAACCCTTTCCATCCGTAAATATTGATATTATTCTCATAATTAAAGTACTTATTACACCTTGTTGCAGTACAAGTTGCTGCGCTGAGGAATCTCTAGGTGTAATTTTTTTCAGTTTTCTAACATTTGTCCCGGAAAAAAAACGAGCAAAAACATTATATTTTTCATGCTGTGAGATTACGGTGTAGGCGATGACGCGCTGGTTTCTGCACCCAAATTCTGCGAGAACAAATTATCAAAAAAAAAATTGTTGATCGGACAACTCACAAAGACTATCATATAAGTAGGAAAGCCGGAAATTACTCCACCAGTGCTGAGGGAAAACCGCCGCCTAGTGTAAGCGAATGGTACGCGGTTTAAATTCGTGAACCGTGGTGCACTTTTTTTGTGCCAAAAGTCCGCCAAGAAGTGCGCCACAGGTGCGCCAACTAGAAGTGTGGTGTTATTTGACGTTCGAGCCGCATTGGCGTGCTCTCGTGACTGATTGACACAACTTACCGGGTTCCGACGTTCCGCAATGACGGACATTTGCCAACTGACTTCACGGTTGTGTTTCGTACACGTTCATAATGGGGTTTCCCCAAGCATACTAAAAAATGTGTGTGCTTCTGTAAAAACTACCGCATCTTGGAACTAACGGTCAGTATTTAATATGAGAAAAAATTACAATTTCAAACTTCCAAACAAAGTTTCACAACCATTCATTTAACGCCAACGATATGACGACTCTTCAAATATGCGGAAGTTATAACAGTGTAACGTGAACTAACCACGCCCAGAAAGTCATCCATAATCATAATAAGACCGGTGCAAAGTGAATATTACTATATAACTTTGTCGACATGCACGTAAATTTGTTTACGGTAGAGGCGTCTACTTCCCGTACATCTCAGACGTCGCAAAACATATCAGTTATAGAAGGAATCGAACCCACAGCTCCGCAGAGTCGAGGTAAAAAGCCCTATCCCCTGCTAGACCATAGACGACGTATTAACACCGACAATAATCAGTAATACCAAATACTTCATATAAACATAAACTACGAAATAAACCAGAGTTATGGCGCAGCTAACCCGCTATTAATTTAGTGTAACCTACAGTAAGCCTTCAGAGACACGGCGCGACATTGATTGACACAAATTACCGCGTTCCGTCGTTCCGCAATGACGGATATTCACGGCGCGAATTTGAGCCCGAAGGTCAAACTAAGCTTTGAGCTCAACGAGGGCATTTTCCCCCACGTTTCTTCCATACCAACCGGATCATAGCGGCATTTGATTTCATTTAATATTAATGATATTTTGATTCGATTTGATAACGTACGTAGACGGTGAACTCAACTGAAAGGACACCAAAGATTCGAAAATTTTGAGATTTTGATGTATTTGACAGTCTCGCGTGTTTTTTCACGTGAACTTTGGGCTCGATTTGTTCTTGATCGGGTAAAACTCACGAAAACAGTGCGATGATGGTGAGCCTGCGGTAGCGTCGGTGAGCCGCTTATGGTCAGTGGTAACTGTGATACATAAGCGATAATTTAGCTGTTATGAGCCGTAGCTGCGCTACAATCATACTAGCATCTATCTGTAATAGTCAATCAAATCAACCAAGTCGGGGCACGCTAGGTCCCAAAGAATGTTCGTCGATTACGTGGTAATTCGCAGGAAATGGCATCATTGCGGCACTACACCGCGCTGATCCCGATCTCGACCAGCACACTTCTGGCGCACGAGACCCGGAGGTTAGTAGTACGTTAACCGGACAGGGTCAAGACACATTTAGTTACCTTTCTGTCTGTTCCTTCTTCCAGACAATAAATCTAGATAAAATAATCATCTGATGACATATGGATTAGAATGTGTGTACTATGCTATGCGCATTGTTGATGATAGATCAAAACCGATTAAAGTACAACGTGGGTGCAGATGAAAACAATCTTAACAAAAAGAGAAATAAGTATAATATAGCCTGATCATTGTCTAAAGAGAGAGGGAGAGACAAAGAGACAGAGAGAGAAGAGAGCGAGAGAGAAAGAGGCGAGAAAATGAAAATATTGTTTTGACGTTGATGGCCCGAACACTTTTGTAGTATATATAAGCTCCGCCAGACTTGGCGCGTAAACCCAGCCTCAGCCTAAGCATCAAAAAAATTATCGTTACAGTCCTACGATGCGCACCTTTATTGCACTTATCTCGGGTAAGCTTTGAATAGTACAGAGTTCAACTATACTTTTAACTTGTGCCATGATATCATATGACTAATCATTTAGTATCCTAACAAGTCAGTTCATATAGTGCTGCTCTCCTAGTGCATCCGAAGTCCATCATCAGTAGAATACGTTTCGCGCACAGTCAATCTTAAAGCGAAATGCTAGCCTCTTTGGAAAATTTACATATGATAAGCAAATCCTATGTATCCTATGCTAATATTGTACGATCTTCCGCGGCAATCGTACAAAATTAGCATAGGATACATAGGATTTGCTTATCATATGCAAATTTTCCAAAGGGGCTAGCACTTCGCTTTAATTACGATCCTACTGCTGCGCTTAATGAGTTCGTTTCATTCAATCCAATAATCCCCATGACCTAGAAATCCGTTCCCGTAAAGGATGCTTGCTCTATCATCCAAAACAATTATACCTAGTCCATGTTTTGGCCGTTAGCTTGAGAAAAACCATAAGGGTTATCATGCCTTAACATAGGTTTAAGTCGCTTACATCGTCTTGTAACATCATCGTTACCTTGTTTCCTTCAGTATTCTCCGTCTGCTTTGCTGACATACTCTATGGTATCCGTCCGGCACGTCTGAGTGGTGCAGTAATGAGAGATGCACCGTTACCGGAACCCTCTTCTGCTAGAAAAGATGATGCACCATTGATTGGAATCCGAAGTGTACCAGGTATGTAGATGTTGGAAAGGAGCTGACGGTTATAAGAGGCGGCGTGTGGATTGAAGACTCTCGACGTGTAAGCGAGCGAGAGAGATTAAGAGAGAGAGTGAGAGAGGGAGAGATGAAGAGAGAGAGAGAGAGAGATAAAAAGAGAGAGAGAGGAGAAAGAGGGGAGAGAGATGGTGCGAGAGAGCAGATCGTTCATGCCCACTATGATCCTTGTTTCCGAGCATTTCCCGCGGAAAAACCAGCTAGGTTATTACTAGTTTCCTACTAGGTTTTTAGTCGGAAAAAGCTCGGACAGCGAAAGTTTGTCGGGAAATGCTCGGAAACGGACAAACAGACGGCTCCCGAGCTCGGCCCGCCTATTTTCCGAGCTCGGCCCGAGAACCTCAAAGTTTCCTTCCGAGAATCTTCTCGGAGAATACTCGGAGAATCCGCGGAAAATCCTCGGAAACGCAAAGTTTCTCGGAAAATGCTCGGGATTCATTGACGGAGCAGTTATGTGGCAAGGGTGACGGATAAAATTCGAAGCAAACTTAGTCATTTTTAGTATTCGGCTACGTAGATCCAGAGGAGGATCACTATGAAGACTTAACTGTCACGGGTTCCAAGACTTCTGAAGACGCAACGCCAAATACGGTAAGCAATTGCCCAGTTCCACATGTCACGGGTTCGATTCCCCTTACCGGTCATTGTTTTGCATTGGGACTAAAGCAGCAAATTGCTTTCAATTATATAGTCATATCACTTGGGCGTTAACTCGTGAAATAATTTCAGGTTGCGGCGAGTCCCGTAGCGACTTTCACCGGCTACTGTAGCAACTACGAAAAGATTTACCACAAATACTGCAGCAGTCTGATTACGACTATTCCTGAAACGATGGTGGACCAGCTTTATGAATTCTGCCCGCGGTACGAGAGAAGGTGTACAAGCAGATTTCATGTTTAACTCCCGACCAACGGCGGGTACGATTCCCCGGGGATATTCCTTTAATAAGGTTCCCCGTGGGTTTCACTGTAATTAGGTTACCAATGGTAGCTTTTTGTACCTCTACAGGGTTTTTCCTAAATAACTATTTAACTATATATGGGTCCCCATTGTTAGCTAGATTCATGTACATCATAAGACTTCCCCAGGATTACCGCGTGTACATTAACAGTTCTCCTAAGGAACCCTGAATTGCTTTTGTTGATTGCCTTCTTCTTTTCAGTTTCGCTTTTCAATTGTCAGTTTCTAGTTTCTGCTTCTTTTTCGGTTTCCGTTTTCACTTCCATCATGTGATTGTATTTAATGTTCTCTTTGTATAGTTTTCTTGGGCTCTTTTCTGTGAATATTACTAGTGACAGTACTATAAAAACACTAGTTTTAGAATTTATTACAGTTAGTTCGTGTTTTTGTAAATATATTCGTTTTATCTGAGCATTTTGCATCTCATTATTGATCTCGCGATGTTCGAATTTACCGTGTAAATAAATTTGTTTTCAAAAAAAGTTCCGATATTACCTAACAGTCTATCCAATGAAACTGCAAAGCCCAATGTTATTTTAGGGCTGGAAGGCATTTATGGTTTCACTGAAACGCATGATTCGCTCAAGCACTCATAGTACGAACACAGGAGAAAAAACCATCTGGTGGCTGGTTCGTAACCGCTTGGTGACCAATCATTGACGGTTTTCGATGAAACTTGGTCACCACATGGTCACGAAACGCAGTACCATGAAGAAAAAAAACAGTGAACCGTCACCAAATGGTTCATCCATTCAATGTGTTTATCAACAATAGGTGACCACAAACCCACATTTCTTTCTTGTTTCTTATAATTAGACGTAAACAGAGAGGGCCCAAAATCTGCCAAGAAAAATAAAAACAAACGTCCAAAAATAGATCTCTCTTTGTATTTTTGGTCGAAAATTATTATTATTACTCGTGAAACGAATCAAAATAATAACCTCTAAAAGTGCGCGACATTGTCTGGTTTTAGATGCGCTATTTTTGGGACTGTTTTTTTGGTCTTCTCTCTCTCTCTCTCTCTTCCCCTCTTTCTCTCTTCTTTCTCGCCCTCTCCCTCTCTCTCTCGCTCTCTCTCGCTCTCTCTCACTTAGTACTCTCTCTCTCTCTACCTTTCTCTCTTCTCACTCTCCTCATTTTTTCATAAAAATGATATACTTTCTGACCTTTAAAAGATATGATCATGAAAAGTGCGAGTAGAGTATGACTGAGTAGTGTGATCTTCCTTAGGTCCTGTTACCAATATAAATTGTTTACCTATTTTCGTTGTAAACAGACACAAAAGTGAACTGCAGAGTTTTATTAAAGATCACTATATCGTACAGGAAGGTCAGAAAACTAGTTAAACTAGTCAAAACTACAAAATTGTTAGCTGCTTGTGTGAATACAGTTTCTTTGCTGATATGTCAGTTACAACTACTCGCTGTGGAATTTCTTTCTTATCTTTGGTGATATTTATACATATATAATGCTATGCATTTTTTCGTCTTATCTTTGATTTACTACTTTGAATTTTAAAATCATTGAATTCTTTCATCGTCTCTTATGGCGTTGCGCTCTTTCTAAGAGTCTAATAAACATTTAAACATTTTAACATATGTGAATAATTAGCTTCGATAAACGAAGAACCTAACCACAAAAGAGAGAGAGAGGGGGGGGGGAGAGAGAGAGAGTAGGTAGATAAGGAGAGCAAGAAGAGAGATAGAGATAAGGATATAGAATTCGAGTGAGAACGAGAGTTGGACTGCTTGTACCAAACGCCTGAATCGTAGAAAAGGTTATGGCAGACCGTTTTGGCTTGCGGCTCAACACTGAATTCGACGCTCCTTTTATAACCGAAAGCGGGCGTAAGATATAGTAATTTTCGTTGCCGACATTGGGACAAATAAACCTTATCCTTTGACATAATAAGATACTGTAATTAATGTTTTAAAATTATGTTGGGAATTGCTTAGGAGTGTTTAGGGCGCGTTCGGGGTACGCCTTCCGAAAGCTTCTCATGCAAATTCATCGTTCGGGATGGACATTTTGGAAAAGTTCTAATGCTTGGAGAAAGCAAAAATACAGTATGAATTAGCATGGAAAAGTACAAATTAGCATGGTTTGCATGTTAATTCATACTGTATTTTTGTTTTCTCCTAGATGAATTTGCATGAGAAGAGAGCATCCCGAACGCGCCCTTAATTATGCAAATTTGTAGTCATGCAAAAATTGAACTTCAATTGGGGTTTATTCAGATTTGTATATGTACTAAATATCGTTGCAAGATGCCGGTTGGTGCTGTATGATCTTTTTAAAATTGAATTCCGTTTTTCCACACACTATAATTACGGTATTGGTATAAATCTATGGACTGTAAGGCTAGATAAGGGCCAGTAGCACGCTGCGCGGCGTGCAATTAGCGCACATACTTGCACACCGCTATAGAGCGGTGGTCAACTTTGTTCGGCAAAAACACGCCGTTATTACACGGCGTACAGGCCAACTGTCCTCAGTGAATTGTATGCCAAAATGAAGTCTATAGACTATAAGGCTAGACGCGGCGCGGCGTGCAAGCATTTTGTTCGCCACAAGCACACCGTTAGCACACGTCTTGCACGCCAACTTTCTTCAGTGAATTGTGTGCCAAAAATTACATTCGCGATCGATTTAATCATTATTATCCCAATAATTTAATATTATGGTAATATCG
>JAANDG010000547.1:0-99351 GCA_036852015.1 Pelodera strongyloides
TGTTAGGTATAGGGATACCTAAGAATGCTTATGACTATGAAACGTATTATCATTACTAGTTTCAGTAATAGTCGTGGTGTCTAAAGACTATTAACATATGAGTAATTAGCATATAATAGTATATGTAGATTCAAGCTAGGGCTTGAACTGATTGGTTTTGATCGCTCGACTAGAGAGTTGTCGAATATATATTGCCCTCTGTATTGAGTATAATAAACTCTATATCTACACGGTGCCCATTGAACTTGACTTGTGCTCAGCTCTGTGTCTACAGTTGAATCTGTAGACATAACACTGGCGTTCAGAAATTACTCTTCTCTGGTGCTCTACTATCATCATCCTCACTGTGATCTCTACGGAAGGTGTGAAACCGCCTATCCTTGTCCAGTATCAACTCACTGTGATCTCTACGGAAAGGTGTGAAACCGCCTATCCTGGTCCAGTGTCAACTCTCGTTTTTGTTTTTGAACTTGCTACACCCTGACAGCGGATAGTCCGACTGGGTCAGGTAGTTCAACTAACATCTACTTGAGGTGCGGCTTTCTGGCAAGGGTACAATTACCCTGAGTGTCATTAAGTTGCTTGCCTTTTGGGTTTTCTCACCCACTGGTGCGGTTTCATTAGTGAGGCCAAGACCCGGTGTTGTAGATTACTCATTTGCGCAGTCATATCACTGACATACCTGGAAAGGGTATTGTCAGTGAGCGTAACGAAGTTATCGCCAATTTTTGACATTGAGCGAACTTTGGAAAATGACCGACGAGGATGAACGGGTCTCAATGAAAGAGATCATGACAGTACTGAATGCTCTTCAGAAAGGACAGAAGGCACTTCAGCAGGTCAAGATAGTGCTGCAAGTCGTCTTCTACGTTTGGAAGAGACTAACAGAACCGCTACAGAAGTAGCAACCAGAGACATCAAGAGAGACGAACCACTCACATCAGAAGCCAGAGGCATGCTAAACGTTCTGTACAAGAATGTTCCCATGTTGAGTTTAACGTGGAAGATGGTGCTAGTTTTACCGATGGTACCATGACCCCAGGATCTCATTGAGGTGCAAGCTGCTTGTGTACCGGAGACAACCGATACGATTTCTGTGTCTCGGCTGGGCCAACAGCAAGAAAGACCTCAAGCTGCGCTGTCTGCCAAGAAGCCAATTGAGATGAAGTTTGAAAACTCATCGAAAGATGAAGGTGTCTTCACGATGAAGAAATCTTTGTTTCGGAAGCGTATCGAATGTCTTCACGTGACCCGAGAGTTAGAATCGATTACAAGGCCCACATTGGTGTTGTCAATAAGGCTTGTGATGATTCGCTTTCAGTGAACTGACGATGCCAATTCCGAGTCTGAATTACCTGAATAGCCTGCGTAACACGAGACATGATACGTGCATGGCTGGTAAAGACTCTGGATCGTATGACCTCGATGATGTCGCGGATGCAATTGACAGTTACTACTTGCACAAAGACGATATAGATCTTCCGATGGCTCCTGCTATTGTTAACAAGGTTAACAAACCCCATCGCGAGTACAAGAATAATGACCGTAGTCCTACACAACAGAAGTGCAAGTACTGTGGAAGAGACAGTGGACATCAGACCTGTCCAGCTAAAGAAGCTACTTGTCATGGTTGTGGTAGAAGAGGGACACTACACTGTTGTTTGCCAGCAGAAAAAGGGCAACAACAAGAATCGAAATCGAAACGTCCATGAAGTGTCTTCACGACCTGTTGGCCACAGGTGCGTCACTATCCAGATGAATGGAAAGAAGGTGCGACTTCAGTTGGACACTGGTTCGGATTTGAAACTGATATCCGAAGCCACATGGAAGGCGCTGGGTCGACCAAACTTGCAATCCCCAAGTGTAGTCGCGACCGCGGCGAATGGAGAGAAACTCGAATTGATTGGTTCATTCGAGTGCAACGTCTCTTACCAGGACGAGCATCTGACCGGAATAGTGCACGTCACCGCTAGGATGAACCTCCTAGGGCTGGACTGGTTAGAGCGGTACCCGTCATTCAGATCTGTGATGGATGCTGTATGCAATCGGGTCTCCGGAAAACCTTCTATCGAAACATCTCATGAAAGTGAATCTGCTGCGACGTACGTTGCTACGCTCAAGACGCAGTTCGCTGATGTTTTCGCCACCGCCTGGTTCTGCAAGAAGACCAAGCACGCCAGCAGCTCAAGAAAGGGGAAAACGAAATTTTCGCCTAAGAGATGGTACCATCCATTCAAGAACCGTGGAACTGAGCTGGACCGCTAGAGCAACTTGGAGTATTGAGCGCGTCACGTATCTCCGTGGGCGGCTCCGATTCTGTGCGTGAAAAAGCCGAATGGAAGTGTGAGAGTCTGCGCAGACTTCAGTACAGGACTGAAGATGCTTGGAAGACTTCTCCCATCCGATTCCTTCCGCAGAAGAAATAATGACAACTCTGAACGGTGGAACTGTCTTCAGTACACTTGACTTCAAGGACGCCTACCTTCAAGTCGAGTTAGAGGACGACTCCAAGAAATTGCTCGTTATCAATACTCATCGAGGCTTGTACCGTTACAACAGACTGTGTTTCGGTGTCAAGACCGCTCCAGGGATCTTCCAGCAGATCATGGACGCAATGATCACTGGACTGGACGGTTGCTGTGCGTACCTCGATGACGTGATCGTTTCTGGAAGAACAAGACAGGAACACGATCGGAACCTAAATGCCTGTATGAAACGCATTTCGGAGTATGGTTTCCACGTCAACTTCGAAAAGTGCACCTTTGCTGCGCGAGAGATAAGGTACCTCGGGATGATTATCTCCGCAGAAGGTCGCGAAACAGATCCGGCCAAGATTAGACCAATCTTGGTGATGCCAGAACCGAACGACGTCAGTCAGTTACGCTCGTTCATCGGCAAGATTAATTACTACGGCAGGTTCATAAAGGAATTGCACAAGATCCGAGTGCCTTTCGACGAACTGTTGAAGAAAGATGTCAAATGGTACTGGAGTAAAGAGTATCAAGATGCGTTTGAGCAGGTCAAGAAGATTGTGGCCTCGCCAATGTTGCTCACCCACTATGACCCGAAAAAGGAGTTGATCCTCGTGACGGATGCATCTCAATATGGTCTAGGCGCGGTTTTGCTACACCGAATGAAAGACGGTTCGCAAAAAGCAGTTGAACATGCATCAAGAACTCTACTCCCAGCTGAAAAGAACTATGGTCAGATTGAGAAAGAAGGTCTTTCTATCTTCTGGGCCTTGAAAAAGTTCTACAAGTACCTGATGGGACGCAAGTTTACTCTCGTAACAGATCACAAGCCGCTTGTTTCGATTTTTGGATCGAAAAAGGGCATCCCGGTCACAAGCGCCAACAGACTGCAACGTTGGGCTGTGTACATCAAAGGTTTTGACTTCAAGATCGTGTTCAAACCTACAGCTGAAATGGGATGTGCCGATGTTCTGTCCAGGCTGATCGCTAATCAGGCAGACACGGACGAAGAAAAAGTGATTGCCAGAGTACACACGGAGATGTTCAGAGACGAACACTTCAGAACCATTGCTGCCCTACCCGTTACCGTCAATGTTCTGCGTGAGGCTACTGAGAAGGATAAGACGCTGACCGCGGTCCTTAACGCTCACAGAACTGGTAATTGGCCTGAAAGACCCTCCAAAGACATCGCTCAGTTCGCCAACAGAAAAACATCATTGTCGCAGACAAACGGAATCCTCTTGTTTGGAGACAGGATAGTCATTCCTGCGTCTCTCAAGGGTCGCATTCTACGACAGTTGCACCAAGGTCACCAAGGAATCGTTCGAACAAAGTCTCTTGCTAGATCGCTAGTTTACTGGCCATTTATCGACGAGGACATTGAGAACATGATGAAGTCCTGTGCTATCTGTAGTCGTGCTCAGAAAGCGCCGACTAAGACCAATCTGGAATCGTGGAGCAAGGCCAGTGTGCCTTGGGAAGGAGTTCATGCAGATTTTGCTGGTCCACTGGAAGGAAAGTACTACTTGCTTGTCGTTGACGCATTTAGTAAGTGGCCAGAAATCGTTGCGATGGACAGGATTACCACATCCGCCACGATTACCAGTCTGAAGAAGATTTTCTCACAATTCGGCATGGAGAGACCCTGGTAACAGACAATGGAACACAATTCACAAGCGGTGAATTCGCGTTGTCTGTGCGAAAAATGGCATCAAACACTTGAGATGTGCGCCATATCACCCGCAGTCGAACGGACAAGCTGAAAGGTTTGTAGACACGTTCAAGCGGGCGCTGCTGAAATTGAAGGGGGAGGGAAGCCCTGCAGAGAATCTTCAGACGTTTCTGCTCTCATACCGTATGACTCCGTCGTCTAACGTTCCTGAAGGAAAGTCGCCAGCAGAAGCTTTCCTGAAAAGAAAGCTGCGGACTTCATGGGATTTGATGAAACCCAGGCCGGAGAGGAAGATTGTGAAAGACAATCGTATGGAGAGTCAGTACAACAAGAAACACGGTTCGAAGGCTACAGTCTTTAACCCAGGAGACTTAGTCTATGTTCGCGACTACAAAGTGCCTAATAAGCCAGCATGGTTGGAAGCTTCTGTAGTGAACAAAAGAGGTAACGTCATGTACGAAGTGCAGGTCGAAAACCAGAAGAAGCACATTATTCGCCATGCCAACCAGATCCGACCCAGGACAGTCAACACGCGAAGTCGTGCGTATGAAATACTACTTGACGCCTTTGAAATCGACCCGTTACCTAAGTCGAACCATGAACCGTCTCCTAACGCTGTCGAACCCTATGCTTTAAGCCCAACTAACCAGACCGGTACAGTTGAAGAGATAGTGGTAACCGACCAGACAGTTGTTACGGATGATGAACGGTGTACCGACCTTGACACTGTGACACCACCCGCCAGTGAAGCTACTCCGAAGGAACCGCCGAAGCTCAGACGCTCAAAGAGGATCCGGAAGCCTGTCACTAAGCTCAACATCGCTAACTGGAAGCTTAAGCGTTATTAACCTTATCGTGTTAATTACTTAGTATGACTTGAATACTAAGAACGGAGGTGTTAGGTATAGGGATACCTAAGAATGCTTATGACTATGAAACGTATTATCAGTTACTAGTTTCAGTAATAGTCGTGGTGTCTAAAGACTATTAACACATGAGTAATTAGCATATTAATAGTATATGTAGATTCAAGCTAGGGCTTGAACTGATTGGTTTTGATCGCTCGACTAGAGAGTTGTCGTACATATATATTGCCCTCTGTATTGAGTATAATAAACTCTATATCTACACGGTGCCCATTGAACTTGCTCTGTGTCTACAGTTGAATCTGTAGACATAACACAATTATATATTAGATGCCTTGTTTTTATTTATATCGCACTTGTTACCATGTACAAACTTTCCTCATAATCTCTACATGTTATTATTTTTATGATGGTTAGCGTTTATTTCTTGGCTACATACTTTCCATATATTAGTTAGGTGTTATTTATATATATATCGTAACACTTTTATCTTTTTTATTACCCGGCACATTAATGAAATGCTCATTATTGTATATAAGTTTATTTAGTTACAATATTTCTGTTTTTAGTTGTTATTATAATGTGTTATGGCTTTTTGCACGCAAATAAACCAATTTATTACTTTTCTGCGCTTTTTATATCGTTTTAAGAGGGTGCAATAGTGCGAAAAAGGTGCGCGGGGAAGACATTGTGCATGCACGTGGTCCGATTGCGCGCAGTGCAGCAACACATTTGCGCGGACGCGCTCCTGCAATTCGGCGTCCGCGCAAATGCATTGCTGCGCTGCGCGTCCGAGGTTCAGAGTCAGAGTGGCCATGGTAAATTGCTGATTGCTGCGTGACTCTTGCGCTTGAAAATTAGAAAAATATCGTATCCTACTATATTTGACATAAGGAACAAGATGGAATCATCAAAAATAGGGGTCATTTGAAATGGGCCCGACCCTTTAAGAGCAACAACAAACTAGAATTAATTGTGAAAATATAAATATTTGTTATTATTATTATAAAGTTAATGGCCTTATAATTAGTAGTACGCAAGTGGGCTAAAAACTCAGCCAAATGAGCGGGCGTGAGAATGACACTGCACAGTTTCGCGAAAGTAAAAAAATCTCGAATCCTCCTCCAAACTCTCCTAACATTCCAGGAGCATTTTAGCAAAAGGGAATAACCACTCCCACTCACATAACAAGCGAAAAAATAAACCACTACCCCATTAAGAGAACTGCACACACCCACGATAATTCAATTCACAAAAAAAATTATTGGAATCACACAAACAGGGGTTATGAATGTGGAAACAAAGCAAAACAATCTAAGGAAAACATCATTCAATAATTTGGAAAAACAGTTACGAAGCAACAACCGAACTGAAATCAAACACATGCTAGGTTGCACGCCTAATTTGCAAGGGAAACATCATAACACTGGAAAGTGGCATAGTAGAAATTGTGATTTTTTTTTAATAGAAATTGAAGAAAGAGAGACCGAGTGGTAATATACTACGATTAAGTCAACCGCACGATTAATGGCTTGCAATCCGCAATTTAAACTAGACTTGCAAGATCACTGTGGCGTATCTGGAAAAAAAGTTTTGTAATATAGCAAATACTGAATACTGTGTACGGAGAACAGTGTATCCAATATCCAGTAAGCACCCAAATATTTAATTAGTAAACACACAACTAAGCGCTTTGGTTAATTAAAAGAGCGTTTCCACGCACTGCGCACAGCTCAAATAGTGCTAGTTCTGCGCGATGCTCCTTGCATCGAAAAGAAGAGAAATTAGTTAATTAGTAATAAGCACTCAGCAACCTCACAAGTTGATGTGGGCTACGAAAAAAATTGGCAGCGAAGAAAACAATAACGTGTTCTTATCATTTACCATGATCCGCTGATCTTGATCCTCGCATCGAACAACGGGCTTCTCATCTTTTGGTTGGGCATTGTATCGCCATCGTCGTGGAATCGATTCGTGTGAAGACGGGGGCACACTACATTTTTTCCAATCATCACATCACCTACAAACGCACAATCTTTAGTTGCATAGACAATCGCTAAATCGGCTAAATCGCACTCGTAACTGTCGTGCGCTGCGCATTCTACTACATCCATGTTTACTACGTAAAGCGCAGAATCTGGAAAGTATAAAAACAACGATTGTTCGTTATGATACGTTCGGCGCCGTGACAAATGTGACATTAAAAACAGTTTATGTTGCTTGAGAGAGCTAACAATTGACGGATTCAGTAAATACAGCAAATAAACATAAATTAACCTGAAATGCCCGTCGCCTCGCCGAGCGAGCGTAACCAGAGAGAAGCAGAGGCATCGAAATCGAAAGGCAATATCCTAAAAGGAATACAATATACTCAGAAACAAGCGAACACTCAGAAATAGAAGGTTTAGAGTTCACGCTCATTCGGAAGTGGTGATTAACACGCTATATGTTAACAAGTCCTTCGACAACACATTTGCGATAATCAGACGGGTGAGAAAGAAATAGAGAGTGCTGTTCTCAGACGGGCACTGGACGGTGGAATATACGTTCCTATTTACACATTACAATTCTGCTTCATATACGCAGAGTAGATAAAGACCGTACATGTTATACTGCTAGTGTATTTTACAGGTATATATGTAATATATATATACTTACTTGTCTGTAAATTGCTCCTCAATGCAGCAACTCATGATAACTGCACCACTTGTCGAAATCTGTCTCTGTCTGCATTGACTGCATCCATGCCGTTCACTTAAAGGGAGAGGCTTACGATAAAAAAAGTTTTATTCAATTTACTTGCGCAGAATGTCAGGTATCTCAGAAATATTACTGTGAAAACCGCACTTATTTGCATCTAGAACTCGCAGAGATATTCTATGCTAAACAGTTCGACCAGGTACCGTAGTCAGCAACAAAAAATTAGTTTTTTATGGTTTATCTCCGTTCGCTTGCATTCTTTTTCAATGTAATAATGTTCCAACGAATCGAGATCATTACTACAATTATAGAGAGGCGTTTCCAACACAGGAATGCCCTAAAAGCGCAAAAATTGATCCTGACAACGGTACCTGGCCGAACTGTTTGCCGAGGAATAACTCTGTGAGTTCCAGGCTTCAAACAATGCGGTTCTCACAGTAATATTTCTGAAATTCCGGACATTCTGTGCAAGTAAATTGAGGAAAACATTTTTCTCGTGAGCCTCTCCCTTGTGGAATATCACTTACAATAGGTACACCAAATATAAACTTAGATAAACAAAAGCCCGCGTATACATTACAAGTATTCACCACAAACTTCTTTAAAAATAGTATAACAAATACTTAAGCATATATTGAAAAACCACAATATTATCTAAAATATTGGAAATACTCAATATTATATAATATCAAATGAAGTAACTGCATTGTGTGAAATAGCAGGTATACATACATTGAAAAGTTGCTACATATCAATATTAATCGCACAATATCGAAATAAACGTAGAATAAAGGTATTACTTACATCATATAAGAAATACAAAATGAATGCAGCCGGCCCGCTGCGCTCCGCTCGCGGCGCGGCTGTGTGAAAATTAAATGATACACCTTTAACTATTTTAATCGATGGTGCCTGTGTACGGTAGGCCAGTTGTCTTATTAATTCCAGGTAGTTTGGCTTTTGAGCGTGATACTGCCTCAGGGAGCAAAGGAAATTTACTGCAATTTTCGCATCTTGACCGTCATGGGTCATACTATCAACAGAAATTATAAAAAAAGGTTCAATTCGAGATGAACCTATCCCTTTAAAGGGAATATGTATGCCCTTTTTGAAGTTAAGCTGTATTAATAGAATGTGTGTTCCTCATTAAGGAAACAACAACAAAAATTGTTAAAAGTTTCCCATTTAAAAGAAAATGATTTTCAAAGTTCACCTTTTCCATAGTAAACGCGTTTACTGACACCCTGGCTTACACGGCAGTTCTGATGGAGCAACAATTTAGCATATGTGTACATACATCGGCATATAGCATGCAACAGCGGCATATTTGCATGCAAAATCAGAATATTCGAATTTACATATTCAGTCGCCTACTTAAATTCATGTCTGGTGTGGAAACTCTAGTTTCGCAGTTGTGTTGCTCTTTTTGAGTGCATACATAATCCCTTTAAGGAGCAGGCTCGACCGAATTAAATGCTCAATTGATTTCTTTCATCGAAAAATGGCGGTGTTAGCCTCTTGCAATAAAAATGCTTTACATCACGATTCTAATGGCAAGAAATTGTTGCTTATAACGTTTGTTTTTGGAACAACAAACCATCTTCCTTCGATAAAAAGAAAGACCTAGAAAGTATTATTTTCTTTAGATTTCTCGCCAGACCTTGCTCGGACTGTGGCATAGCATTTCTACACACCTCTTATCATAGATAACACAGAGTGGTGTCATGGTCCCGTAGCGAAAGATAAGCCATAAGCGACTGAAAGATAAGCCCAAGACGACGCCACCTATTGATATACCTTGGGTTACTATTAACGATATTTATCTGTCCATCTAACTTTTCTTTGCATTGAAAGACCATCTCTTTTAATCTCCTTGTTAGAAGCAAGGTTGTGATTTATCGTAATACTAGACGGCTCACTCCGCCTGAGACGACTTTCAGTTAAAATGCAAAAAAAAACACTTGTACGAAACGTTCGCAACGTATCTTGAAAAAATAATGAAATAAGATTCGATTTCGCTTGCTCAAGACTGGGCTCCGGCTCTCCTTTTATAGCCTTCTTTAGATATCCTAATTTTCGTTTCGTTCACAAACAAAAAAAACTAAACTCTTCTCCTTTATATTAAGGTCCATACATAACATATGGAGCTAAATGGACCTGACGCTTTTGCTTTACTTTCTGTTATTTGATTCATTAATTGTTCTCAAAACAAGAAACATTTTTTTAGATACTTGGTTGATGGGTCGCTGGTGGAGAAATGGAGAAATGTGCAGAACCTGTCAACATTGTCACGTATCCGATGCAATTAAACAGTCAGGCCAATTTCAGGTAACCATATTTTTGATCAAATATAGTAGTATATATCTTTTTTTTCCAGCCAGGCGTGCACTATTCAGATATTCATTATAGTCACTCACAACCAGATATCTATCGCCGTGCGCTATATGGCCAATAGGCGACAATGTGCAACTCCACGTCATCGCCGCGCACAAAACGGGCTCCGCCACAAGTTTGCGCCAACACCATCTAGCGCCTCGTGGCGCACGTGAGGCGCACCCTGGTGTACTTGTGGCGCAGATGCCGTGAATTTACGCTGAAAAATTAGAAAAATATCGTATCCTACTATATGGAGAATCAGACGGATTCATCAAAAATATGGGTCAATTGAAATGGGCCTTACCCTTTAAGAGGCGCGCAGAATTCATTGCCCCGCCAAAGAAAAAATATTGGTCATCAGTGCGGGGTGTGAAAGCTGTTACATGTTGTTGGGTATGACAGGCAATGGTACATTGCTGAAAACTGCGTGAATAGTGCGCTTGAAAATTGGAAAAATATGATTTCTCCTATATATTAGGCACAGCATCAGATGGACGCATCAAAAATGGGGTGACCTGAAATGAGCCTGACCTTTTAAAATTAGCATGGATTAGTTGTAGTCGAAAAGTTGCCTGTAAGCCCATCTACTAGCAGAAATACGGAATGCCGTTACCAAAAACCATCCTTGTGTGGTGGTATAACGACCGGCTTCAAAAACGTATATTGGATAACTCCATTCGCAAACGTTCTGCGCAAGTAAACCGAATTTATCAAAAAAAAATCACAGAGTATCGCGAGTTATCGTACAGTTTAATTTTCGGAGAGGCGGATGTATTTACTAACTCGTTGTTATTCAGTAAAAAAAGCAAACAAGGAAACAAGAAAATTCGTCTTTCCATTGTTTTATAGATTAGCGCTTCGTAGACAGTTATGGTGTTATTTAACTGCGATATAGTACTTTTTACAGCGCATCGATCTAACACGGAGTTGGTCAGAGTCTACAGCAAAGATATGGAACTTCGGACGTTATTGTGCGAGCCTGTGCCTGATGTCACTTCATCAGCGGACTCATCGGAACTGGAGAATCATTTTTGGTAGTATTTATTTATTTATTTTCCTAACTAAAATAGGATTCAGGCAGGGGAATATGTTTATTATGCTCCAGCAGGACAGTGGTACAGGACACAAAGGCTTGTATAAAGGCGACTGTGGAACTGTATCTATGTAATAATTCAAGGAAGTGGCCACTGAAAGAAATACAGATAACCACATAAATCCAGAATTGCCATATAAAGCAACAAGACATAGTTATTCATGTATTCGTGGTCATGCGCTTCATGAAAAGATTATCCACACAGAAGTGTGTTAAAGGGACATGCCAACGAGAAAAATATTTGCTCAATTTACGTGCACGGCGAAATTTCAGAAAAAATTACGGGGAAACACCTTTTAACCTAGAACGCACGGAGTTATTCTCCGGCAAACTGTTTTGCCAGGTACCGCAGTCAGAATACATTTTTACGCTATATTAGGGCAATGTAGTATTGGAAACGTAGTAAATGGTAGGAACGATCTGCATTCATTTAAACACCAGACGGCTGTCGCCGCCTGAGGCGACTTTATAAACCAAAGGATAAACACGTATTTCCATAAACAAGTATTTTGACGTTTCAGACTACGGCAGAACAGCTTGCCGGGGAATAACTCGAGTGTTTGGAGTAAAGAAAAACGGTTTTCGCAGTAATATCTGCCCAAGCAAATTGAGGAAAACATTATTCTGTGGGCTTGTCCCTTTAAACAGCAATGAAAGTATGCCACTATGTATATGGAAACTGCGTAATGATATTCCAAGTCAAGTAACCAAATAAACACAGTGCACGCATTCTTGTGGACATGATAGTCTTGTTCTACTTTAGTTGATTTGCATTCATTATTCTTAAAACAAAAGGGTTTTAGATAAGGAAAATGGTTGCTGAATCGTTTGTGGAGCAATCAGAAACGTGCACATCATTTCAAAAGAGCGAAATTATGTCATCAGGAAATGATTTGTCGGAAATTAGGACATAGGAGCCCATATAAAAATCGGTAGGTATTTTACAACGATGTACTTACTATCCGAGATCCCGTTTTCTGAAACGGATTTTTGCATTCCCATGCTTTAGACGCAATTAAAGGGTCCGTTTCAGGTAATCCCTATTTTTGATGACTTCATCATAGTGGGGATGTATTCGAATTTCCAGAAAAAAAATGCACGCATTAGTCAGCACCTTACCCTAGTCACTCACATCAAAGAATCTACCGCCGCTGTCAGGAACCTTCATGCTAATTGGCCAGTATCGCCGCGCACAAAAACGGTGTCCGCCACAGAGGTAACTCCATATGGCGCAACCATGGCGCACGTAATCAAAAATAGGGGGGGGGGGCTTACATGAAATGTGATAACGCTTTAAAATTAGCATGGAGTCGAGATAACTTGCCTGTAAGCCCCTCTACTAGCAGAAATACGGAATGCTCTTTACCAAAAACCATCCTTGTGTCGTGGTATAACGACCGGCTTCAAAAACGTATATTGGATAACTGCACTCGCAAACATTCTGTGCGAATTACACTAAAGTTCGCACAGAATGTTTGCGTAATTGTACACTAAAGTGTACATTTACAGTAAAAAAAATCACAGAGTACCGCGCGTTATCATACGGAATCTACTTCCTAACTCGTCGCTTTGGTGGTAAACAAGGAAATTAGGTTATTCATATTTATGGATTTGCGCATCGTAGAGAGATGTGCTAAGTGTTATTTAGTTCTAATATATCGTACTTTTTTGCAGCGCATCGATCTAACGTAATGGAAATCCGAACTTGGTATACAGCGAAAAATATGAGAGATTGGATCGTACCGTTTCGAGCCCGTGTCTGGTGTCACTTCATCAGCGTACTCATAGGAACTGGATTATCATGATTGTTTGTATTCATTTATTTATTTTGCTAGTTTATGTAATATCCGACTCATAAGATCATGGTATAATCCGCCAACAGGGAAGCGGTACAGGTACAGGGCACGAATATGATAAAGGCAGCTTTCTATGTAACTCTTCCAGTAAGTTGGCGGCCATTGAAAGAAATTCAGATAACCACAGAAATCCAGAATTGCCAGGACATATAAAATTTTATCCACATCAATAGGAAAAGTTATAAAAGGAGAATAGTGTGCGCATCTCTAATGTCCCTCTAATTAGCTTTAAAAAAAAGTCTATCATTGTCGCAAATCCAAGCCCAACATAGGGCCAATCAGCGAAAATGCAGGTGACATTTGCTACTGCGTGTCCCTGGCTATGGTTAATTAATTGCTCGTTAATACGTAAAGGTTGCTCATCGTAAGGAAAAATATTTCACCCTACTACACTTCACAAGGAAAACCAGAGGAATCAAAAACTAGCGGTATGTTAAATGGAATGGGCCCTATAAAGCGAACTACCGGCCGTTTCTTGAAACGCATCGAGTACTCCCTTCCCTGCTTTCCTATGCTTCATATACAAATGAGCATAAATTCGTAAAAAAAAAAATAGACCCCAATAGACCCCCTTTTAGCATAACTGCATAAGAATGCTGATATTTGAGGTGCGTTTCAAAAACCGGCTGGTATTTCGCTTTAAATCGAGACGTACACTAGTCGCTGCAGTGTATATGTTGTATGCAAATATGTGTACAAGTACAAGTAGAAAAAATGCGGTATGCGCAGTTGTTTGCAGACAACAAATGTGAAGCCAATACCACCGTTCATTATGCCGTTCAGTTGGTACAAAAAATTAGCAAATCAAAAGGTAATGCGCGACAAATAACAAATGATAACCCAGCATGACAAATTAAATATTTCCGTTTGAATCCAAATTACGAGGAGCCTCGCCGAAATGAACGGAGCTCATAGAAGATGGGCTCGATTATTTCGGCCATCCTAAGCGAAAAACAGTGTAGATCAGACATTTCGTAATACCAATTGAGAAGTACTAAAATTTCCAAAATCACGTAAATATGCGCAATAAATTAGCGTCGTAGCGTTGCGGCGCGCTTAAAGTGTCTTCGTATTCCCTGAATGTGAGTTACCTTTAATGAGGTTTCAAAGTCTACTTGAAATCTACCAAAGTAAATGATTTTATAATTTTTATACATTCCAAAGGTAGATTCTTCAGAAATACAAACGTAGCCATACTTGGAAATCACATAAGCAAACATTTGTGCTATGGACCCTGATAAGAGACGGCAATAAAAATAAAATAGAATAGAAGCACATACAAAAACTGAACCAACGCCAGGAAATACTGCGTCGTGAGAATAAGGAGGTTTCAAGTATCCCGAAAAGTCCGTGTTTCTATCAATAGTACGGTATTATCGTGTAGTTCCAAGATACGGTGAATTTCTGCAACCTGACCGCGACAAGGACCGCCCCTTTCAATGGACGCACACTAGGCGCGTTCCGCCTCCACAGTGAAAAATGTTAAAAACCATGCGTCCACAGTTAGAATGCGAAAAACCAATTAAACCTTGAAGTACCATCAGACACTTCGTGGGACTCTACCGCAAATTTTGTGAACTATTAATAAAATGTGTGTCATGCAATAAACAAAAACAGGGAGTGCATGCACTCTTCGCAGATATTTTCATGCGGAGCTATACTGGGGTTTGCAAGTATGCCAAAAACCGCGAATTTTCCTTGCAAGTATCAATTGCAAAATAGTGTGCCAATCTACCGTAATTTTGACACATCCGCATTATAGAAAATCCGCCATCAAAGACAATTTTTGTTGAACAAATGGTCCCGTGGCGATCGGTTGTAAAAACTGCCTGTAGATATTCTCGTGTAGTTCCAAGATACGGTAAATTTTTCGATACTTGCAAGGAAAATCTGGCATACTTGCAAACCCCATAATAGAATGTGGATGAACAACAGGAAGCAGCTCCGAAATTTTTATAAGGCGAATCGACTATTAAGGGTAGGATAAATTGCTTCGCAACTCACTGAATACAGCGCGAAACTTTGGCCGGTGCGTCCTGCAAAAATAAGTGTGCGCGGGTGTGGCGACCCACACATTTTGGGCGTAGTGTAGGCGGCGCACAGACGGCGCAAAGCCAAATCTGGGTCTTGTGTTCAGAGGTTCATATTCGTGTTGCATATGTGTGTGATTGCTGAGAGCTACGAGATGAAACGAATCACAATTTCACGAAAGCTACGAGATGAAACAATCCACGCCAGCGCTGGTGCCCAGGCTTTTTCTAGGCCCGCAAGCACAGGCCTGCCGTAAGCTATATAGTGACGTGTGCTAGTATCCTGTCCTTGAGTTTTCAATCGTACAGTCAATTTCTGGATTTCTGTGGTTTTCTGAAGCTCTTTCTAGTTTAATTCAAATTGTATGTACTATATTTATGTATTGTTCACAATCATGATTATTTATTCGTGAGAAGCACAAGCATCGAGGACTTTCTTATTGTAGAAATCCCATATCTTGGAAATATGGGCTCACAGTTAGCCGCTTCACTCTGACCGACACAATTACATATACTTACTGTCCGAATTTTTGTTTGTTGTCCAGTACATATGCATAAGCTCAACATAACTTGCTCAAAAACAGCGAATTTAATGTGAAACAACGTGCTATCCTTGGAGCTACTAGGCTGGCGGCAGTTAGGCAAACAGACATCGTCTCCCACACTTGTTTCTAATATGCGAAAGCGAACATTCTGTAAACCCTTGGCAAAGGCTCAGAATTGTATATGTATGAAGGATTCGTGAATTATACCCCTTCAAGCGTAGATTGTAGATTCCTTTCGTTTGCAAAATGCTAGGGAAAAAATCAGGTGCGACATATATCACGCTTACATTGGTTATGTTGTGAAAGTTTCCTAATAGTATTGCCTTCATAATTATATGACTGGAAAAACGTCAGTATGCAGAGGCTTGTTCTGGATAATCTTTTTACTTTAGTTGTCCGCTAGATGTCGCGTGGTGAAGGAAAACCTGCCGGTGAAAATGATCAAGTGCCGCTGGACGAGAAGTATGATACATTTCTTACTTTATTTTTATTTTACGAGCAATCTCAAGGAACAGCGCCGAAGCCGCGAGTACTATCAGCTAGTTCTATACCTATATAAATATAGATAAAGACGGGGCTTTTGCTGCTATAGTCCTGGGCATTTTCACAGGCAGAAACATACTCGTGTTTGGTTCGACTGGCTCTATGCGGCTATATTCTAGATTCGATATTTGGGACGCGCAGCAAAATAACATGTATAACAGAACATGACCCCAGTGCGGTGTTATACTGTACAGACAGCTTCCGCGCCGCTGAGCATAAGCAAGCAAAAGCAGTGGACAATATTAGGAGAACGGCGGTTGTCTGTGCTGTCCGTACGCGACGGGCATCTGTCCACAAGTACTGCGACTGCGTTCCCGGTGCGCAGTGCTCTGTTAGATGTAGACAGTATTCCAGCGAGTAAGGTTAGCATAAAGAAGATTTTAGTGGGGGATATAAATTAATCATGAAATATTGTAATCGATTATTCATCGGTTACTTATTATTTTAATAAAATGCGTTTTTTTAATTGGGTTAGTAGATAGTATGTTTGTGATAATGGATATGTATATTTTTAGGAACGAACTAGCTCTGTCAAAAGTTTTTGGAAACTTCGACAATCCGTACCCAGAATTTTTGCTTAGTGATGTTGCCCGGTGGTACGACCGTAAGGACCCCCGGATTACAATAAGATGGAACACACCAAGTCGTTTCTTACGTGGAAAAGAGAAGAAATTTCTGAAAAAGAGTAAGTGATCGGGACCTAATAATAATGTGCTAAAATTGGATTGCGCACGACCTAAATAAGGGTTTCAGGCTTTGTAAAGAGCCGGCGCAGGGTTGGCATCATCTAGGCGTGCTCATGACGATCAGTAACGTGTGCATGTATTTGTCATTACTAGAGCCTCATCATGAGCGGTCTTTTTGTGTTCGTAATCTCTTTCGCACGATATGAAAATAATGCCGCAACTGAGAGCCCAGGTACCCTCAGGGCCAGGGCACACACACACACACACACACACACACACACACACGCACACACACACGCACGCACACACACGCACACACACACACACACACACAAACTATGTTAGCGCTATCGCGCTAAAAAAGGATACACACACAAAAAAATTCAAGGAAGCCAACACAAGCCAACAAAAATTCCTCAAATGTCTGGTATTCTAGGAATGGTAACCCGAATTCAAATCAGACCCCGAGGAGAACCATTAGCTCCGGTGGAAGTCCCTGTTGCAAAAAGCAATTATTCATTTGATGCCGAGCAAGATTTTTTTTATACGGTAAGAATTGTCCTTCTATAGCTGTAATCATAACTGCGCAACACGCATTGCATCAGAGATTACCTCTCATAAAAATATTTGACATGAAATAGTACCGCTATCTAAACCCAACGCGTTTCCAGCCATCCTATCAATTTAAGGTAGTATCAAGTGAAACTTGTTTTGCTAATCAGAGCACCAAAAGCAGAGGACAATACGTAGTAGTTGCTGCAACAACATATTTGAGCAAACTTAAAAAGAAGCCGCGTTTGCTAATATTTTTCACGTTTCACATCGTTCAGCACACGATTTCCACACTATTTCCATTTTATTCCTTTTAGGTTCAGCTAAAGCTGATGTCTGTCACGGACGATGGATATGAAACATGCATTGCAGAGGCCTGGGTTGCAGGTAACTTTATTGGATTTTAGCACATTGTGTATTAATTTATGTAGAAGAACTAGCGTTGAAATGAGCTCGCCGAACGCCATAAGTAGCCTGGAACGGCAAGATGCGATGGCCGCCTGTACATAACTTTGCACCGCCTCACAGCGCGTAACGTCGGTGTTCATGCCCAGCTTCCCGCAGAATTTACCACGGCTTTGGAAAAAGTGATAGTGTTTGCTTTTTTACGTGGGAACAATTAGTCAGTGCTCGCTGCACTGTTGAATTAGTAAAAAATAAACGGCACATTTCTAGTCTTTTTATATTATTTTCAGATTGTAATACATTTTTTTTTAGTTCTTCCAAACGATATGAAGGACAAGTTTAAGGCGAAACCGAAATTTCATTGGTGCGACGAAATTTCAAGGTTAGTGATAAATACCTGCGAAAACAACGTAGTTGGGTTTGTAGATATGATTTTTATTATAATTTGCAGCGCTCTCATCACCTCAACTGTCTCATGTATTTGGGTCATTAAATTTAAAATAGGTAATCTAATCAGAGGCATTTGCAATTTGCACACCGCTGGAAAGTGACTTTGTAGACATATCTGCAATCGAGTACAGCCATATAAGTTCTGCCTTACACTAAAATAGCCGATGAGTACTTTTTGGAGCAGAAACTTAACCAAATAATATGCGCTATTTTTCATGTTTTTGTGCAGTGCCTTTCGTTGTTCAATTAGCTAATGTTACTTAATTTTTTAGAGCAAAATCGTCTGAATACTGGAATGACGTTCGCAAAAACCAAAATGGCATACTAAAGAAGTTCAAAAAGGATCCTAATGGACACTCCGAAAACGGAATAATTGGAGTACTTGAAGGTTTCTTTTCGTTGCATTTTTTTTATTAATGTGTAAATTTAAGGGAGTAGGCGCACGAGTAGGCGCAATTCATTAATTTAATTTAGTAACTGAATTTATTAATTTAATTCAGTACATTAATTTATTAATATAACTTAGTACATTAGTTTATTAATTTATTAATTTAGGGAAGCAGGCATGATACGAGGGTTTCTAGTTTCTATGCTAAACGCAATGGGCAATGCCGATGCCCACGGAACTTAGGGAGAATATTTAGAGGGAAGCAGGTTCATTTAGAGTGCTCAACTATTATTTCAGGAAACTTCTGTGGCGCTTGTAAACCCAATTATGAAAAAATACCATCACCTTACGGAAAGCAAGTGCTAAAACTCAAAGCGCATCAATATCTCAATCCGAGTACCTTCAAGTTTGTTTGTTTTCTTTTCTAAAGAACAATACTAAGTATTTCCATTCACTAAGCTATGAGCAAAAAAAACTAATAATATGTCAACCAACAAGAGACTGAATACCTCACATTTAGTTACCAATGGAAAAAAATTGGTAGAATTTATCAACATATTTGCCGCACAGTATTGCACAATAAATACCAAATAAGAACAAAATAACTAGGTTTAATTACCCGACCCTACTTGTTACTTTTTCAGCTGGTACTTTTTCGATATATACTGCTACAAAGCTGTCTATAATTATAATTGTCACAGTCGTCTCCCGCCACACTATGTGAATATTGCTGTATGTAAAAAAGGATCGCCCGCGGATCGGTTAGTGTTCTTCGTCGTAAACTTACTCAAAATAAGAAGAAAAAACATTCATATGAAGCGGAGAAATCATTTGTCGTTTGTTTTGTGCACAATTATTTCGCTTTTCTATATTGGGTATACTAATTTAGGAAGTGCGCCGGAAAATTGAAGCTCTTGAACCCAGAGAACAACCTCTTCATTATGAAAAAAACGTTTATCGAAAAAAATGTAAGTAAAAACTCTTATAAACATAAACATAGCAGAAAGATGGCGGATTCATATTGACTGAGAGACTGCGAACTGCTATGCTATGCCATGGAACGGCTGCTTATTTTTATTTATTAGTTATTATATTTTGCGTCAAGACCATAGTACGGTAATTGTCTTTGAACAACTTCCTATCAAAAAATGATAGTTTATCTGCCTATCCGTCGTAACTAAATTACTAAATAAACATAGCAGAAAGATGGCGGATTCATATTGATTAAGAGACTGCGAACTAGTAAGTGATCCATTATCCAAATCACGTGTATCATGATGGATCATGGCATGGTCGTTTGTGTAAATGCAATAATTTTCAGAAGAATGGTAGCGATACAATTAAGCGCCTATATCTTGTTAATGAGGTTTGAATTTTTTATGATTTATTTTTAATGTATTTAATTTATTTAAAGCGAAATACCAGCCGGTTTTTGAAACGCATCGTGGACAGCTGAATTCTTGTGTATCTATGCAAAGTTGCTCGAATTTATCTCGCGCGCTTTTTTTCTAAGTTACGTTCATTTGCATAAGCTGCGCAAGAATGCTGGTGCAGATCGATGTGTTTCGAAAACAGGCCGGTATTTCGTCGGTAAAAAGTGCTGACTATACCCAACTCCCTGCCCATATTTTATCCTGGGGCTCAATTAGGAAAATATGAGACGTAATTACGAATTAAATTAATAATACAAATTAAAAATAAAATTATTTTTTCTTTCAAGTAAACTACGTGTCCCCGGCAGGAACATGTGGTTATGGTAGTTTTTGGGGGCGGGTTCGATGTTGATGATTGGCTCACGTGTTCTAATTTCTGGCCTAGCATAGAGAGTGCTAGAGATTGACAGTGCGAGAGAGTATGCGAGCATAATCCAAAGGACATACTAGAATAATGAATTTAAACCTTTTTAATGATAGTTGTTTTTTGGCGTGCTGCTGGAGGGATGCCGTCATTTTGAACAGATTTTTGACAAAATCAGAGTCGCAAGAAGCTCTGATTTTGCCAAATACCTTTCTAATGAGCGTTGTTCAAAGTTTCAAAGGCTTTTTCTTTTCAGGACCTGTGGATTGAACTTTTTATTACCGAAGATATCGACATAACAAATGGTAAATGGACGACAGTTGAATGCAATGGTTGGTTGATTACGCAAATTGTTTTTATTTATCAGCGAAAAAAAAATGTCTAGTTCATTCAAAGGAGGAGGCTCACGAGATTTATGTGTACAATTTCTTTCTTCGTATGGACAGATGATGGTATTTGCTTCCAAGAAACATGCCCTATGAAGCAAACGCTTTTAATTAGAAGGAATAAATCAATATAATGCTTTGAATTCTATCAACATTTTTTACCATAGCCTTTGTAAGTGTGTGTGTCCCGAGGCTATCTGGAGACTCAAAATAAGAAAATAAGGGTGCAACTATAGCTAGATACCCTCGGGACACATACAATAAGAGCCAAATACCCTCGGGACACAAAGGCTACGGTCAAGAATTTTGATAAAATTCTAAGCATTACATTGATTTATTCCTTCTAAATAAAAGCTTTTACTTCACAAGGTATGTTTATTGGAAGCAAATACCATCATCTATCGCTAAAAAGAAAGAAATCGCAAGCTTAGATCTCTTGAGACTCCTCCTTTAAAGGGTGAGGCAGGCTCACGAGATGTACACTATTCATAATTTAATAATATGATATTCCTATCTTATTCACCATACCAGTCAACACATGAGTACTTAATTTTATATCAAAATGAATTAAATACCGGCAATTTGTATATTCGGACATTCATTTTTACCGTATTATTGCGTTTTCAAAATTGAACGCGATACACGTACTGGCTGGAGGGACGAGACAAAAGACAGATTGAGAAACGCGCGCTAATTTAAATGTTTATGTACTGTAGAAAGGAATAGCCGAACACGCTAATTGCCGTGCTTAATAAATTTTAATATGAAATTAGGTACTCATGTGTTAACTGGTATGCAGAATAGGAATATCATACTAAAATATAAAGAGAGTTTATCTCGTGAGCCTGACCCTTTAAAGGAACGCAGCCACGATATTTTCGCAAATTTATATTTAATTTTCATTAAATATAGGAAGTTATGAGAAAACATTCAATACCAATACCAAATTCCAGAAAAACAAACTCGGGGAGAGAATTCACTGAGAATGGGAGTTACTCAACTACAGTAGATACGCAATTGCCCATGCAAAGGCTCATTATAATGTAATAAATGTTCTGCAGTGTTAGACAATTGTGATATGCTGTCACTGTAGGGTATTCAATCTCGGCCGCAATCTCATGCACATATATTGTTATCCAGTCACTCCCATTCTCAGTGAGTTATCTCCCTGGGTTCGTTTCTCTTTAAAGGAGGAGGCGCACGAGATCTAAGTGTACCATTTCTTTATTCTTATCGATATATGACGGCATTTGCTTCCAATAAACATGCCTTACGAAGCAAAAACTTTTAATTAGAAGGAATAAATCAGTATAATGCTCAGCATTTTATCTAAATTCTTGACCGTAGCCTTTGTGTCCCGAGGGCATCTGGCTCTTATTGTATGTGTCCCGAGAGTATCTAGTTATAGTTGCACCCTTATTTTCTTATTTTGAGTCTCCCAGATACCCTCGGGACACACACAATTACAAAGGCTACGGTCAAGAATTTAGATAAAATTGGGAGCATTATTCTGATTTATTCCTCCGAATTAAAAGCTTTTGCTTCGTAAGGCATCTTTCTTGGAAGCAAATGCCGTCATCTATCGATAAGAAGGAATAAATCGTACACTTAGATCTCGTGCGCCTCCTCCTTTAACTTCATATTGGTATTCTAATTTCCTTCACACCTTCCTATATTTAATGAAAATCAAATAAAAATTACGAATTTATCGTGACTGCGTTCCTTTAAGCAATACTTTCGTATTGGTACCTCAAGATTAGACATCCGTTTATTGTTGTGTTGGATAACAATAACTGCGTTTATGTCGAGTTGAGATCGGTGCCACTTATTGAAATTGTACTTTGAACTTCCTTGAAAAAGGTGCACGCTCTTGAAGCGTAAAACAAATTTAAAAATTTAAATTTAAATTGTATACTCGTTTTCATATGATGGGTCCAACACTTTTCAACGCCTTTACAATTAACCCTTACACTTTTTGTTGGTGCTCATAAAAACAACTTGTTTTGTTCAGGTCGAGGCAATTCTGCCAAGGAAATCCGCCGAAACTGCCCTTTCTGCCTCGCTTACTTTCTAAAGTTTTTAGGAAAAATTTAGCATTATTTTTTTTAATTAAATGAAATTATAAAATGAATATAAACTTAGTCTGTTATGACATTGTCACATTGTGATACTTTTTACGTCGTTATTTTGCTATTATACATTGTTAATAAAATAATTAATAAAAATGTGTCTGTGCACTTTTGATCGTACCCATTGTTTATTGCATATTAGTGATGTAATATATTTATCAATTGTACACATTGAATCCGTGGATGTTCGTTTATTTATTGGTTTATTTGTGAAACAACTGATGAACCTAGCTACACTACGAGAACAACGCAACAACCGAATCTGAGAACCCCGATGCAAACGTGTTTGCTTGGTAAACCAAACAAAGAAAAAATCGTGGTGTGTTTTCTATTCTATTTGTGTTTTCTATTTTCTAAGATGTTGCTCAAGCGGAGTAGCTATTTTTGTAATCACGCTCGCTTTGATACTAACACAGCAACACGAGCAAGTAACAATGAAAAAAATCACAAAGTCATATAATATTGGAGGCAGACAGGCAGGTGTAAGAAATACATGAATCATGAAGACGTCGTTGCGGTTCTAAGTTGTATCCAGTTAAAAAAAAATCGTCTTTGGACTTTGGTTTGTTGGCTCTAGTCCAGGTAATTCTGCCTGTCTGCTTCATCAAGTATACTTCATAGATTGGCCGTGAAAGCTGTCTTGAGAACAAATCATCCCCTTTGGATACATCTAGCAACAAGAATGCCTTCTAATTTGGAAGCGCCTATAGTATACATCTGGTCCCTCGTCAGTATACGTGCGTTGTGAAGCGCCGTGTCTTAGGGTTCCTGTTGGTTGACATTTGACATCATTATTACACTGCATGCTGTTTCTTTGTTTATTTATTTATTGTCTTCCAATAAACCATATATATCTGAGATTAACTATAGGTTGTGTTCAACGGTTCTACTCAAACTGATTGTGAGTAAACTCACATAAGAATAAAGTGCCGAAATGAATTTCGTTACTCATTCTCGTCTTTGCGCTCGCCAACACTTCTTCTATATAACTCTGGTGGGTTTTTCGTTCATTTAAACCGTCGCAAAAAATTAAAGATTCAGTTTACGCATACTCTAGCAACTCGTTGTCCGTTGCCAGTTCAGCGTCGAAATTACTCCGAATTCACAGAATGGTCATGTAACATGGATGTTGTCCAGTATAAATGAGAGAATACAGTAAATTTACCAGTTTCAGCTAATTGCCCTCTGCAATTGCAAGTATTGTCAAGTTCTGGACAGAGAGCAGTTTCTTGACGAATTTCGTGTGGGAATCGCGAGACAAAACGACTTATCAGGGAGAATTCCGATACTGCAATTCTGCTTGGCAATGATTGGTCAAGAATTCCATGCTGCTATCTTCTGTGATGGCGCGTGCTTATTACTGTACAGGGATTCAAACCCAAACTATCGAGACTTCAATTTGACGGAAGCACTCAGCGAGGAAACGAAATCCTTATATGGTTTGTTTGTTTGTTTGTTTGTTTGTCCGAGCTAAACCACAAAATTGTTTGCTACTGGAACCTAGAACACACTGATAAAATAAACAATAGCAAAAAAACTGTTTAGTTTCCTAGTAAATAAGGCTCAATTTTATAATCGGTAATGACCTTTTAGATAGGAAATGGTGTGTTATCTTCGAATACACTTCATCATTTACTACGACAACAATGGGCGGAACAGTCGTAGAATGAAGATCGCCGTTTATTGCTCGTTTATTCATTTGAAAATAATATATTTGTATAGCTATATTATTTAGTTTACTTATATGCATAGCTATACTTATTGTCTTTCTTACCTATACCTATCGTTAGCACTATGGCTATAGAGAAAATCTCGTTGAAAGATTTGCGAGCCTTCTTTTCTGCATACTATTTTTTTGTGTTTTCAAGTATGTGGTACTTGTATTGTATGGTATAAATCCGCCTTAGTAGAAATCCTTTATTTTTGAATTTGGAAAATAAAAATTTATTGGGTTATTGATTGAAACATTGGAATACTGTACAGCTCAGGTATGCCATGCTATATCATCACGGAACCACCGTAGTCTACACTGGTTGACAAGCACTCTGCCCTACTCTACGAATCTAACACGCCACATAAAATTTTGGTGCATGCACAATGCATGCACCACCACCAATTTTGATAATTATTTTATGTGAATACCACTTTATTCAGACATACAATCATCACACATAGACTTAAGCATGTAGAATCCAGGGTCCCGTTTGCTCTCGAAGTCGGGGATCTTCATTTTTAGCTCCAATCCAAGGCGGTGTCTCTTAGCCGATGTGTCCCATAGAGTGAAGTGGACGGTAGAAGACTGCACAGAAGATAATACAGAGCGAAAGGTCCGTCCTAAGGCTAGGCAAGGGGAGCGCCTTAACCTTATTCCCGACGCCGTGGCATGTTTGCAAGATGGTAGCACTGGCACTGGACGGGATTCGAACCCGGGTCGTATGGGTGAGAGACGAGAACTTTGCCAGTGAGCCACGACGCCTCTGCATTCATCGATCATCTCGGTTTTTCCTCATTTGAAGTTATTTGAGCTTAGTTGTTTTTTGTGGACAGTTTTCGTAGAATGCTTTTCACGAAGGGCAAACACGTACTTCTGGATACTTTCATTCCGTTATGAAACAGAGTAACTGATTTGCGTTTTAATCTGTGTTAGTCTCGAGATGTTAGCCTACTATGATCTTTCAAACAGCGTTACCTCGGTTACGTATCATCTCTATTTTTGCCATCTTTTTGCTACTGGAACTGGTTGTTGTCTACATCCTCGCCATCATTTGTTCAGGTGCATCAAAATGACAGCGGAACCGTCTTCTCCAAAGATATTCCCTTCACAAATTCTTCCCGATGAACCTCAACTATGTTTTAATAAGGCGCACTTTACGCGGAGTGACTTTGATGTGCAAAGGTGGGTCGTCCAAATGTCCAAATTATTCCGTATAACGTTTTTCCTATATGACATGATCGAAAATATAAAACAATGCAATTCAGCATTGTGAGGGTGGACGCCGTAAATTGTGAATTATTTAACAAATCTATTTCGTTATATGAACAGGAAGTGAAAATAAGCTTTTAGGTTTATGAATCTAGCCCGAAGGCGAGCTGCGCTGAAGGAAATTCACAATGATCTCCGTGTTTACTTGAAGAGTATTCAGGTAAGCTAGCGGCTGTATCTGTATATGTCTGTTGTACTTGGTCGGTATCCGTACTACTTCGCAAATCGGACTTATTTGTAGGTGTACGTCTGGGTGACAAGGACTGTCGATAATGGCATTTAAAGGGACAGGCCCATCAAAGTAAACCTATATTTACGATACGTCCATAGTGACTATCAAGCATTTTTATTACAATATATGCAAACTAAATTTCACATTTATTTGCCATGGAAAACTTTTTTCCGATGCGCTCAGCTCAAATGTATACCGTAAAGCCGCAAATATCCTTGTCGTCAATGCAAATTTATCGTGAAATTATAATGCGATTAATATTTGCATCTTGCATGCATAGCTTTGAAATCTGCAGTTTTATGGTATACATATGCGTTGAGCGCATTGGAAAAAAGTTGTCTAGGGCGAATAATGGTCAAATTTAGTTTGTATATATTGTAATAAAAATGCTTGATAGTCATTATGAACGTATCGTAAATATAGGTTTATTTTGATGCTCCTGTCCCTTTCCTTTAACAACAATATGGTCCGCTCGAATTCACATATACACAAGCTTGCACTTGCTTCTCCTCGAGATGTTTGGTGTGCGAATTTATGTCCACGTAATTTCTGTCCACTCTTTTAGAATAGTATGATCGAACTGATCAACGACGACTATGCTGACTTCGTGCACTTGTCTTCAAATCTAGTTTCACTCAAGGAGAGTATTGACAAGATCGACCACGATCTCAATGTGAGTTTTACTATCAACTAGTTGTCTGTGAAGTGAAATATTGACACTTTTCCTTGTCGTGCTATCAGGGGTACAGGCTGGTACTTGAAAAGAAGCAATTCGAAATTAATATATTTGACCGAAACACCGTGTTTTATTAAAACGGACTATCACTAAGCTAAGGAAACCACATCCATTTACGTTCCTTAACTTATAACGCAAGTATTAATTAATTAATTTAGAACTTCTGGACCGATTTCCAAGCTTCGACAAAGCCCACGATTGATGTGGCTGATCAAATTGAAACAAAGTAGGTCTTTACTTGCCTCTTCTTCTTCTTAATTCATTGTATAGTAAATAGTGAGGAATTATGCTGAACTCCTGAACTGTAATAATTGTCTATTGTCGACTGTGCTTTCTTCTTGCGAAATTTTGGGATGCTTTGATGTGGATGCATCCTGTATTCTTTCTTGGTCATAAAATGGCGTATCCACGTATCCAGTTGTGCGCCGACCTCCACCTCTTTATACCATGTGTAGAAGCTATAGCCTTGAGTTTTGAAACTATTTAGCCATGTATGGAGCCATATCCTTGGTTTTTGAAACTATTTAGCCATATGAAATATTATATATCGATAACATCACACATCCCCCATATAAGTTCCTGGGGGACGAGACTAGCCTATTGAAACGTTTTATGCACCTAATTTGCGTCCTTTTCTTTTCAGATGTGAAGAATTGTCTCGCAATCGCTCGTCTCAAATAAAAATCCGCAATCGGATTATTTTCATCACTTCACTGGAACGGTTGGCGAGAAGCTTGGCAAAGGTGCCCGAACCGATTACCATAATGTGGTCAGTATAGTTTTTTTTCTGTTTCTTTCACTTCTTTTTACGGCTTTGTTGTAAATTTAATGTTCGTATGTTCTCTCGTTATTCATTTGTCCACTATATTTTGTTGTATCTTAATGTTTTTACCACATTCAGCTAAAAGCAACGAGATACATGCCCTTTCCGCGGGAAAGAGTTCCAGACTTTCAGTTTTTTTTCATGCTCGTAGCTCGTACGCTAGTTTTTTTGTGTTTTTATTTGTTTCTTCAACTCCAGGCTTGAACAATTGACTTCGGCTGTAGTGGACGCGACCGCTTTTAAGGAAGATGTCGAGGAAGGGTCAAAGGAGGAACTGGCTTATAATAAGGTGCGAGTTTATAGCATTTTTGGTTGTCGGTCAGGTCGGTGGTGCTTTTACTGAGACCTAGAGTCTAGAATGTTTACATTCAGCACATACACTTGGTATAGAGCGGATGTATGCTACATGTGAAACATTCTGATTTGGACTGGTTTTTAGTCGTGCCAGAAGTTGTCTATTTACTTATGAGATGAGCATTGGGGTGGTTGGATTTTTGGACTTTCAAGCATTGAAACTTTATTTTTCAACATTTTTTTAACTTTAGGTGGTGAATCGTTGTCAAGCGGTACTTGGAGAGCAAGCGATTCTCCAATTAAAGGTATAATTTAATATTTTTTTTTACCTGAATTCGAGCAGACGTAGATGGTAGTCAAAAGGAACTATCGTTACAATACTGAAGACTTAGAATTTTAGAATTATACTGATGTATTTTAATTACACTGCTGAAGAAACTTAAAATACCACTTTATTTCAGGGTGATTGTCAACTTCTGACATTGATTCTCTCTGTGCTTTCACTAACAGGATGTACGGATCAATTGGTGGCCAATATTATATCGGCTGTTCTTGTGCCACAGGTTAGTATATCTTGTTTCAGATACCTTAGAGCCTTATGGTTAGAGCAGAGCTAACAAAAAAACAGACATATGGATTTGTGAATGTGTCATGTGCCATATGTTTGAGGTTTGAGGTTAGGCATTTAAGTGTTATCTTACTTCTTACTACTGTATACTGTTATTAGCATTTTAATGGTTGCCCTTACGTGTGCCCGTTTCTTATCCAATCCAAATTTTTATTGTTATTAGACCGGACTGGTTATAGTCATGTTTCATGTTCTAGGTCGGACAAAGCAATACCAAAAAGGTGGAGGCATACAAGGCATTGGGTTCAACATTGACCACTGTGAAGAAGGTAGATTTTGTTTTATACTTTGTTGTACTAGGCGTTTCGTCCTATGTGCTTGTGCGGAGCGCATTGCATTTATCAAGCTTTATTTCCTCGCTTTTTGCCGACGTTTAACGGTTTAACTCATCGACATCGATCGTTGCCGTTCACATGAGTCGACCTAATTTGCCTAATTATTAGCTAACCATCATAGGAAGCGGTATCAGTTTTCTGGGGTGTGGGGTCGTTTACGAAATGGAGATTTTGTTGGGCTTGGTTTTTTTTTATCCTACCCTTAGATTCGTGCTGACTGGTCAGAGAGACTGGGCACTTCCTTTGCTGGCCATGTGGAACATTTCCTCGACCAAACACTTCTCACTTTCCTCATTACTTATTTGGATGAGGTGAGCTTACGTAGTTTACTAATGTGCTCATTTATTTTTACCTTTTTCCGTGTTTTAGATTTAGAATTAGTGTTATCAGACACATCCTGCTGTTATCCGTATTTTGATCATTGTGTAATTGCCTTTTTCTGATAACAATGATTCTAAACCTAAAACACAGAAAAGTGCAATGATAATCGTTGTTAAGTTGTTATCTATAAAAAAAATTTTTTTTTGTTCAGCATCTGGTCACCGTATTATGTCCAACTGTGCCTGCGGACACGAAGCAATTCCACCGTTGTTTCCTGCTCATTTCACAATTCATCACCGAATACCCACACCCCGGAAAACATCGATCGATGCTCAAACAACTCCGTGGAAAATTCCAGTTGGTGAGTGGTACTCTTACTTTTTTTATTGTTTTATTGTTTTTTTTACCGTTCTATCGTTAACTCGAGTTTCTTCTCTTCTTCCCTTAGACTAGACATGTATTATTTATGGTGCGCAGGCCTTTAATTAATAGTTATTCATTTTTGATTTGTTCCGTTCGCTTACCAATGTCCTATGAAGTTTCCATTTTCTGGATTGTTTGTGAAATTAACAGAACACCCAACACAAACCTAGACTTAATTCCTAAACTTCGTGCCTTTTCTTTTCAGCCGATGTTCTTCAAGATGAGCACTACGCAGTATTCAAGGAGACTGAATGATTTGATCGACCCGGAGAAGTTTGCGCTGAGAACAGCCGAGGAAAAGGTTTGAATATAATATGCTAGTTTTTTTGGTACATAATGTGTACGAATGGCCGGCCCCTTGTCAGATGTATGGCCCCTTGTCAGTATGGGATGTTTTTATACGCGTCGCCGTCTTAGGGTGCCTTTTGATTATATATGTTATTTATGTAATCAATAAACCTTTATTATTATAATGTAGTGGAAACAGTCGTTACGTAGATTCAGTATACTGTACTTATGCAATTGGAGATAGGTTGGTGTCAGTGCGAGTGCGCATACGGGAATAGCGGCAATGACAACCTACCTCTCGCTTTCTTTATGTCTCTTATGAAACATGCATATCATATTGATACTGGAATTCAATTTATTTAAAGAATTATTGGTTGAAAAAAAAGTGATTTTGCTGTGATTTTAGTTCATTTTTTATTTAGAAAACGGATGAAAGTGAAGGAGATGATGAGCCAGTTGACTGTGTTGTTTCGCATATGGTCCTGACTGCGGTATGTTAATTTTTTCCCGTTTTATATTTTAGTTCACAGATGGCGGTCATGTTAGAACTCTGTTCTTGATTAATTTACATGCATTTTTTGCTTGAGCGTATCTTAATTTAGAAGTTCTTCCTTTCCTACTTCCTAGTTAGTGACTTTATTTAAGGGAAACTAATTACAACGGTAACGATAAGCAAAGATCAAAGACCAAACAATAAACCAATACACTAAACAATCGATAAATGAAGAGAACTAGTTTTTGTTTTAGATTCATTCCATTTGGTCAGATGATGTTTTCCTCTACCCACTCGCAGATAAACTGTGGGATTTTACGCTTCGAATGATTGGAAAACACCATGCGTGGACTAAGGCTATGCTAGAGTAAGTTTTCTGATTCTGATTCTAATATCTTATCGAAAATTTGATTTTAACCTATAAACTTGCTATATTTACTATCTTGTTATCGTTATACGCCGGTTTGTGGTGTTTGTTTAATGAACGTAAGTGAATAAACATTTAGCTCTCTAATAATAATAATTTATTTCCAGTTGCATGATTCTTTCAGTTGGTAAAAGATGATAATACAGCACTAAGATATTCTTTTTGTTTAGTTTTCCGCATTTCCGCGTCCGCGTGAAATACAATATTTTAATTTTGTACTTTAGGCACATTCAATCCTCAAAAAGTTTGGAGTGTTTTGGGATGCCGAAGTGGATCGCGCTCATGAAGGTTTGTTTTACTTGTATGCATTTTGCATGGGCTGGTGTTCTGCTTCCTTTTATCTATTAAAGCAAAGTAGTGGCCTGTTTTTGAAACACATCGTGGACGTGGACAACTGAATTCTTACGTATTTAAGCTGATTTGCTCGAATTTAACTCTATTTTTTATTCCGACTTATGTTCATTTGCAATCTGCATAAGAAGGCTGGTGTACTCGATGTGTTTCAAAATTCAAAAACCGGCCGGTATTTCGCTTTAGGTTTTCGATTGCATATACTTGTACCAGTAACCATAATATCACTTTTGTTATATTGTTAATGAATTGACTACGTTTACTCAATATGAGTGGGCCTGGGCACATTGTTGTTGTTTGGTCTTCCGATTTTTTTCTTCATTTATTTCGATTCAACTTTGTAGATTCGGTCGGATGCAATGAAGGTCGATCAAAAAGTTTTCGACACTGCGCTGGAAGTTATATGGGTAAAATTGAGGCGAGTACTTTTATTTTTTCCTCGAATACTGGTTTGTTTGATTAAGAAACCGGTTGTTCATGCTCATAATGCATAATGATAAATGATACATTAGTGAACATAGTTTCATACGGCTGTTATACCGCTTTAACTTAAAGCGAAATACCGCCCGGTTTTTGAAACGCATCGAGTACACCAGCATTCTTATGCAGCATAAGCAAGTGAACATAAAATTGAAAAAAAATCGAGCTAAATTCGAGCAAATTAGCAAAATACTCAGTTGTCCACTATGCGTTTATATTCAGTTGTCCACTATCAAAACCCGGCCGGTATTTCACTTTAAAGTAGTACATGAATAGGTAAAAACCACCTCGTATTCAATAATGTTTCCTGTTTCAGAGATCTTGGTGTCGACCCTCAGCCGTTTGGTCAATGCTTAACGAAATTCTCTCAAAATGTGAAGAATTTGTGCACTCAGTTTGATGAAGTGATTCGTGTCACTGTGGCCGAGCAAATGAAAAAGGTTGGTGTTGTTATTCCCTTTTTTTTTATTATTATTAATTGGGATTGAGCTGCCCTGATTCTATCATTATCTTTGCCGTTTTGGTTGAGTTTTCGGGGCTAATTGTTTATTGATGATTTGTTGAGAATGTTACACCATTTGTAAACAAAACAGGTCTTGGGATCTTAGATTTCTGTTTGTTTCATCACAAGTTCTTATGTTGTAGTGTTAGGCTGTGTCGTTGGTTGTGTTCGATGGGTCTAGTTGGTCAAAGATTGTTTGATGATGACTACACGCAACTTTCCTTTGTGTTTTTTTCCCTATGTTGAATTAGTTGAAATAGGCTAGGATACAATATTACAATAGATTATACATCTACAAATCTAGGAATTCGACCTGGTCAACGATGTTCCAAAACAGTACCGGTGGACGAAGAAGCCAGCTCCAACGACCACTTCTGCCTACGTGGGAAGTGCACACGATGCATTTGAACGCTTTGAGACTGCTGCATCGGAGTCGGGGTGGGTTTTTGATTTGACATTATGTTCGTTTTTGTGCCTATATGATTCGTGTAGGAGAGCTGACCAAGATTAAGGTCGTAGGCCTTTAGGATTAGCCTCAGTGTATACGTGTACAGTTGCTTATATGAACGCATAGATGTATGTTACACATTTCTATAAGGACTGGTAGACTTTCAGCATCCGGGTGTCGTTGTTCGATGTATCATCATCATCATTAGCATGAGATGTTTCAGTTACGATTCGGACGGATCCATGGTTCATAGTATTCTAACGGAAGCGTATGCGCACTTTGTGTCCAAAGTCGAACAGGTTAGTTAGAGTAAATGAATTGAAGTCTTACTGGTTTCGTTTTTAGGTCGTACGCTTACGTTGTATTTCTAAACAAGAGAAGAATTTGTCGTTATCGGATGCGGATCCTAGAAAAAGACGATCATTATTTATTACTCTATTTGGTTTAGGTACTTCACACAGTGGACGCAACGGGTTCATCTCTGTCTCGTTTCAAGAAACGTGAAGGGTCCACGGCACCTGAGGGAGATAGTGATGAGACGAAGATTCGAACGCAAATAGGTTGGTTTATTTTTTCTTACTTTTAATTCATTATAAGGACTAAGGACCCCGGTAAAGTAAACACATCAGAAGTGTATTTTCCATGCGCGGTACTATGTAGTCTGACTGCTCAGGTTCCTACTACCACCAAGCTTTTTGGTTACACTTGCGCTCCGCTCCGCTCCTTTTCAGTTCTCATTCTCAAAACTTTTACAGAAAACTATTCTTATGAATTTTATTTCCAAAACTATATGTTTCAGTGCAATATTATAATGCGCTATAATCGAAAGGCTTAGTTAGTAGAGTATTTTTTTCTGCCCTCTCCTCTGTTTTTACTGCTAGATCACTACTCACTACTATCTGATGATTACTTACAATAAGTTTAATTTTAATCGGAACTAATGGTTATTGTCCTTAATTGGTGCTAGGCGCGCGATAGTTGCTTCTTGTTATTTAACGGTTTAATCAAATACATGTATGAGAACGGCGGTGAACTAGTTTACAGAGAAAGAGAAACAGTCCATAAGTTCCACCAGAAACTTGTTAGGGTCTCCAAGAGGGCTAAGTTAGGGCCTTTAAAGGGACTGTCAAGCCGGTTTTGCATGTTGGGCTCAGAAAAAAGCTTGCCTTTTGAAGGTAAGGAAAGTGAAAATAAAAATAAACAAAAACTTTCATGTAAGAAGAAAAACGATTTCAAACCCCTCCAAAAAACTCCTTCAGTATGGGATTCGAGTCGTGTGGACAAAATCAGAACTATTCTCTGCCGCAGGACCGTTTGCTGTTAGACAGCAAAGAAAAAGAGGAGGGCGCGAGAGAAATTTGTTTAAGTCAGCAAAGAAAAAGAGGAGAGCGGGAGAGAAATTGTGTAAACTACGGTAGCTGTGTCAGCGTGTTATAGAATATCTGTGAATCAGGCTTGACATGCCCTTTAAGTTAGGGTCCCTTAGTTATGGTCTCTAAACTTAATTTGTTGTTTAAGCATTGGACGCAGAAGAGTGTGACCGTCGTGCGAAAGAGAAGGAACTGCAGGTTTGTTATCAATAAATTGATATATAATGGTTGTAGAAGCGTAGAAGTATCAATTAACTAGTAACTCCTCGAGTTCATGACCTGAATATTTGTTTAGTAGATGTGATTGTACTAAATCAAGGTGCTTTGTAATTTTAGATATATATATATATGTGTTTTATTCTTCTAGTTTATAAATCAGTGTATAAAATGATAGATAAACGTTGAAGTAATTAACGTTTTAAGCACCACGACCATCTTCACCTAACAGTAAATTTATTGTTCGCGTTCGCTAAACATTTAAAGCGAAATACTGGCCGGTTTTTGAAACGCATCGTGGACAGCTGAATTCCTACGTATTTATGCAAAGTTGCTCGAATTTAACGCAATTTGTTATTCTAATTTGTGTTCCTTTGCATAAGCTGCATAAGAATGCTGGTGTACTCGATGTGTTTCAAAAACCGGCCGGTATTTCACTTTAAATCATTTCAGATCCCTCAACTGATAGCTTTGATTACTCGTGTCCGGGACGCATTGAATGAGACCACCGCATAATGAATGATGCCTAAATAGAGAAGTTTTAATTTAACGATAGCATAACTTTATTGATCTAATAATAATGTTTTTTTTTATTATATTTATAACTTGCACGGCACTGGCTTCGTCTTTAGTTAGTTGGCTTTATGGAACTTTCTATGTGAATTGTGATGTATAGATTCAGGGCAATTTGACTATAGCAGTTATTTTATTTTGTTCATTAACGAAATGTAGCAAGTGGGCAATTTATGTGCATTTTTTTCCTGCTATTTTGTTCTGTAGTTAACTGTTCTGTGATATGAATGTTTTACTGTATTTATTTTAACTTGCATAAGCCATGTATACAATATTTATTAATCCTTTTTTTAGTAATTTATTATTATTGTGACGGGAGTATTGGGTGTTTGGGTGTTTAAGCTGTGGTCAAAAGTTATAAAACATTTTTTTATATTTTTAAGTTTGTTTATATTATTGTGATGATTGTTTGTGATACCGATGATTATACCTTCTTTTGTATTAAATGTAGAAGTTTAACTTTTTGCTAGCGTGTATTGTGTATCTTTGTCCTTTTTGTTTTTAATTACCATTGCGGACGGTATATTTATTGTAGTTATTAGTATTACGTCGATTTATTTATTGTAATTATTAATATTACGTCGGTTTGTTTATTGTAATTATTAATAGTACATTTACTCTTTCAGAATGAGCTCTTGGGCGGATATTCAACGATTGGCCTCCGACCTTCAGAGGGTGCAGCTGTCTGCGGCAGCCAAGAAGTGAGTATATTAGTTTGAACTATGCGTCTGCCCCGCGCACCTAGGGCAAGTCTCCGGTGCTTCGCCGTGCACCTCCAATATGGAAAGATGATTGGTGAGCGGCGAAGAAGTCGCGCACGTTTTGAATGGGTGCGCAAACTGTAACAATACATATTTTGCGCAAACCCGGCCCAGTAGCAATGGAGTGGATGCGGAAGTTTGGCAGTGGGCCGGTCCGGTTAGATGAGTTAGTTAGGTAAAGGCGTAATTGAGCTTATTGTCACTTCAGGCTGTCAGATGACAATTGCATCGAAGTGATGTCAACATTGATTGCGAATAAGATGATCGATGTGGTGTTCACGAGGACCGGAGGAGCCTATGTGACGAGAAAACACTTGAGAACAGAGGTTGGTTATTATTAGTCTGATTGACCATCTTTTCGTAATCTTACACTGCGCTGTCAGTTGTGCAATTGCAGTTCCGTAATTGTGCAAGAGCCAGCGAGTGTTTTACTTCTTTGTGTGTATGTGAATGTGAGAGATACGGAGAGAGTTGACTGTTGTGCGTTTTGGCAGCTTGGGGTAGCTAACAAAGTAAGTATAAATCATGTTGCTGTTCCTATTTCAGATCCGTAATGAGTGCCTTGGCCTGGGTGGGCGCGTCGCGCTCACAGAACTGGTTGATACTCTGAATATCGATTTTGCACACATTGAAGACGCGGCGAGGTTCATCGTTGCCGATGATAAGAACTTTATCCTGTCTAATGGAGAACTGTTTGCAAAGTAAGTGGATTCAAGTTGGCTCCATACGTTTTACTATACGATCGTACCATTTATTCTTACTGTATGTGTTTAGCGTGAAATTGTTTACTCCAAATATTCCATAAGAAAATGAAAAGACAAAGGAATGATGTGAAAAGGGAGAACACATATACATTTTTCATGGAATGCGATGTGGTGATATGTTGTGTGGTGATATGCCCACGAAATGTGATCTGATCGGTAGCTTAGGAACCTAGAAATAACTGTGTTCTTTGGCCATATTCACCACTCTAATTCCCTCGGGGACTCGGGGAAATACTCCCTTGCCCTGGGGACAGAAAATAGCATTCTAATGTGAGACACGCAGAGAAAAAGATGGGGAATTCCCCATGGGGAATTGGGTGGTGAATATGGCCTTCGTTTGTATCGCGGGTCTGAGCCTGAATTTTCAGGGAATATGTGAACAAACTATCTCATGAGTTGCGCGAAATGCTGGAAGAAGATGGAGTCAGGTCAAAGGTATGGGAATTTGAATTTGAGATCTTTACTTTGCGTTAAAGCGAAATACCGGCCGGTTTTTGAAACGCATCTCAAGTACTTGCATTCCTATGCATTTATGCAACGTGGGGTCTAATTGAGGTCTTGTTTTTATTCTAATTTTTGCTCATTTGCATATGTTTCATAAGAAAGCAGGTGTACGCAATGCTTTTCAAAAACCGGCCGGTATTTCGCTTTACCTTGTTTTAACCTTTGATCTTAATCTGTGGGTTGTTTTAACATTTCAATGTATTATGCGTTGCGCTATTTTGTTTCACAATGTGCCCTTCTTAGCCGTCTTTTACTTTTTAGAACTTTAGTGTCAAAAGCCATGTGTTTCTAACTCTAACTATCGGTTGACGTATAAATCAAACTTCGATTACGGTGACTACTTCTGTTTGGTAAGTCGTCCCGCGGCTATCCATCATTCTTTCATCACCGCGGCTATCCTTTCGTTTCCAGGCCCTTCTGTGCCGCCAGTGGAACCTGACCGCAGACCTGCTGAAGGCTCTCCTTCTCGACCAATTGCCCCCAGATGGGGAATTTGTGGTCGACTCGGATCACGTCTACACAAGTGAATATCTAATTGCCCATAAGATGATTCTGAGGGCCATGATTTCGGCAATTACTAAGTTGGTTTCTTTGTTTATTGTAATTGTAAGTTTGACATCAGTCTGATGTTGTTGTGTTGTTTGAGTTGAAGCCAATGTGTTGTTATAGCGAGTAAAATGTGGAAGTTTCTGCTCAGCTATGTTTACTTACATAAAATAATTATATAATAAGTAATTTATTACGCACACATACAATTCATGAGAAAAATATATGCAACGTACAGTTTTGTCGAGTAAAGCAACAGTAGCACAAATACAAATATGAAGAAAGCGAAAAATAAATAAACATGTATATTATATGTATAGTGTAATGATAAATTATTCGTATTTCTAGGGTAACTCCATTATCACTGTTGCAATCTCGCGTGGCACTTCCGGGTTCACGATTCTATAACGCTCTAGACGAGTTGTTCGCCGGAGGAGAGGTCAGTAACATAGAATTAGTTGTTCATGATATATTTTTATTCGCTGGGGTGGTGGGCCACGGGGTTAGACACGTAACTTGGTTGTTTACAGTTTCTTCGCATAAACTTAGTTTCTTACTTATTTTCGCGGAGAGACCAAGTAGATTTAGTTTTTTTATTGATTTCGTTGGGTCAGACACAGACATGTTGTTCACAGTTTCGACATGCTTTAAACAACTTTGTATAGCTAACCAAATTTTCAAAACCTATTCTTCTCCAGTGATACAGTATCCTGCAGATATCGATTTTCCACTTTCGGTGTTTCACTTTCACACTAGTGCATTACGACAATTACAGGTTCCCGGGCAAATCATTGGAAATAAGAACTCGTCTAACGCTGCTTATGTACCGAATTTGCATGGAGAGCTGATCAACCTGGCCCTGAGAAGAATGATCGCACAAAACGATTTCATACGTAAGATATTCCTATGTCTTGTTTGGAAGATTGTTAACTTCCAATTGCTCGTTTAGTTTTTTTATTGTCTTTCCGCGGAACATGAGGTAACGCTTTAACTGAAATTGGAATTGTCAGCTACGCTTCTTGATAAGTTGGCGGCGAAACATGGTGCTTTCTATTTGTAATATTCTTAGATTTTCACTGTAATTACACATACGCGTATATGTATAAATACGCACATAAGCGCATACACGTACGCACGCCGTATTCACCAAATAGATGTGTTGTCCTTTCCGGTTTGACTAATGTCTTATATTGATAAAGCCATATCATTCAGAATTGTCGCAAGTGAAGAAGATGGGCGTTGCCGATGTGAAAAGTGCTTTGAAATCGGCGATGGAGGCAAAGGACTTTGACAACCTTGTCTTCCTACCCACTATAGTCGTTACCAAGGACCTGGTCGAACATCAGTTGAATGAAGTGAAAGGTTGGTCATTTTAAGAAGTTTGAATGTTTTTTTCCTTGGTGACATTCTGTGGTCTTTTGCGTGTTCTGGTTGCTAGGAGGTACGGTAGGGTAGTTTCAATAACATTCACATTATTGATTACTGTACAAATTACGCGACTACAAAATAAATATTGGAAAACGGGTGAAGAACGAGAACCTTTTATTATGTATTACTGTATGATGAATCAATATGAATGTATCTTAATTGCCTAGCGTTAAAGCGAAATACCGGCCGGTTTTTGAAACGCGTGGACACCTGCATTCTTGTGTACCTTATGCAAATGAACATAAATTAGAATAAAAATCGAGCCAAATTCGAGCAAATTAGCTTAAATTTGTAAGGATTCAACTGTCCACGGTGCGTTTCAAAAACCGGCCGGTATTTCGCTTTAGAGTAATCTAATTTCCAGCCGCAATCGAAAAGGAGAAGTATATTCGTGTGGCTGATGTGCTCCACCAGAGTGGAATTCCTTTTGATGAAGAGGATACGGAATACTTTATTACGAAGACCATTAAGGCCAATAAGGTACGGTTACTAGGTTAACTGACTGAAAAATTGGATGAAAGTCTACAGAATAGTTGCATGTTTTAAACAGGTTATGTACGTCGGTGCTGTTCTTAATTGTGTTTTGTGAACCTGTTCCCGTGAACCGATACTTTACTTAGCATTCGGTTGTATTTTTCATTAAAAATGCGATTGTTTGGATTTTTTGTTATCGGTACTGCCTTATTATGTCCAATGATAATATCAAGCAAAAGGAGGGTTTTTGTAATGTTGGCCGGATTCTTTATTCTAATCTTCTAATCTTCTTCAGCAATGGCATTCGGACGATGGCTTTGTGTTCACAAATGAGCTTCTTGTCAAGGCCTTTGAATCGATTGGATCAAAGGTTCGGAGCTTTTAGATATTTCATTTTTGTTAGTTTTCAATGTAGTATACAGTTAAAGGAGGAGGCTCACGAAAAATACACCCTATATTCCTTCCCCTTCCCCTTATCGACGTATGATGGTTTGATCCTCAAAAAAAAACACAAGACGTTTCAAGAACGTGCTGCAAGGTTGTATAGGTCTCACTAGTCTCACAGTTTATAACTTATTCCGCGGAGATCCAGAATAAACGACAAGTTTAAAATCAAATAGTTTGTTTAGCCTTATTAGGGGTTTCCTCTGGATAGCTTACTATTTGGAAGATTGCAAAAAAAAATAATTGCAAATTACCTTTTAGTTGGACGAGCGAGCTGAAAAGGAGGTCAGTCGCCTGGAAGATATGAAGAAGAATCCGCAGGTATGTGTTTGTTGTTTCTATTTACACATTTTCTTATTTATGAACTTTTAGCCCAATCCATATTCACGCTTCCCTTAGTTCGAGTGCCATCTCGATCTCGTGCCAAGTGCTTCAAATTTTATAACATTTTTTATAATATTTTTTAAAATATAATAAAATAAATTTTTAAATGTATTATTGTTGCATGTGTGCCTTGAAGAGCCCATACTTGTGGTATTTATATTTGGTATTTGCTAAACATGGAAGTTTAGGTGTTCTTCATTATTTTTTTCATTGTCCCTTGTTTCTTTAGAGCTACAGTAATCCGGCCAGTGGTGCCAAGTCAAAGGGCGCTAAGAAGGCTAAAGGCAAGGGTGGAAAGGGAGCCAGAGACGCAGAGGAGGAGAGCGAGAGTGCAGGACCGTCTAGTGAGTTTTGTTATTTTAATTATTACTGTTTAAATTATAGTGTAAGTTGGTTTTATTAAACATTATGATTTTGGGAGTGAAATTTTCTTGGCATTTGGCCGTATAGGCTCACATAATTGAATTGAACTAGTGTTTTGAACTAGTGAACTGGTATGTTTTAGATTACGTACTTTTTCATATATGTAGATTATTATAGGTCTTAGGTCGTATGGTTTTTTTCCCCGGTTTATTTGAGAGCCTTGTTACCTTAGTATATCGATGACCTATCTAGGATATTAAGCTATGTTTGTTTTTTATTCGTGATTCTCATTTAGCTTCCAACAATGTATTCATTTCTGCCGGAGAGATTGAAACAATACTTGTTGATCTGGGAGAAGTCGCGCCCGAGTTGGCGACTGCTGTGTCTGAAGCGATTTCTGATCAAGTGAGTTCGAGCGCATCATTTCAGCTTTAAGGAGTTCGGGCACGTGGTTTTTTAATGTTGAACAGGTGCATTTACGTGTCGTTTACGTGTATGCAAATCAAACTGTTTTTGCGCACAATATAGGCGTAGCCGTCACACAGTTATCCTGCATATGTTCCATAATATGTCTGCCTTGTGCCATATCATTGCTTTATCACTCCAATCAATGAGTTTTCGAATAGATTTTGTTAGTATTACTGAGTACATGGATTGCCGGCATGCTTAGCTTCTAGCTGGTTAAGATGTGATGTTGCAGTTATATGTTTCACAGCTTCTACCAATCAAAAAGTGGTTGATTCATTTTACTTATTGGCCGTTACCTTGCATTTACGACGGAATCACTTATTGTTAGTACTCAGTACCACAAGTTCCCCGTTTGTCAAATACACCAGAATAAGATGTTTCTTTTGCAGTGCGTGGCATCTCTCCGTGAGCGTGTTCTTCGTATCATTGCAACACAGGCCACCAATGCGGCGCAGTCACATAAGAAGTGAGTTTTCTTTATTATTTTCTTTACCTTCAAAGTTGGAATTATTCGTAGAAACATTATTTTTGGTCCGCTTCCGCGCTCGGCGAAGACGCGCTTGAAAATACTTTAGTAATGGTGGTCCACTGGTACAAATGTAGTTCACACTTTCATACTGTATTTCTAGGTCTCACCAACAGCTTCAACAGCAAGTCTCTCAATTGTATGGAAACATTTGCATGTTTGATGATGCACTGGAGAAGTTGCCAGGTATTTGTTAATTTGTTTGTATGTGGATGCGGATGTGACATTGTGCATCTAATAAATTCATTCATTTTCGAAATTGATATTTACTAATTTATTATTTTAGTTGGATTGGCTGGCGACCTGCGGGCTTTCTTGCAAAAATCTCTGTGCACAGAATTGGTGCATGCAATTCTCTCTTTTTCATCCGGAACACCTAATGTTTCACAGTTGAAAGAAAAGGTGGGTGGGTTCGAAAAGTCTAATAACATATTGCTAACGAATGGCATATGTTGTTTGTCACCGACAGAGAACTGAATGAGCTGTCACCTGTCACTGTCAACATGGGATTTGAACTTATTAATTTATTCGTTTTTAGCAACGTGACGATGTGGTAGCCACTCTGTCGTCAGATGCGAGAAGAGTGATCACCCAGTTGTACGCGAGTCTGAAGGCGCTAACACTTCAGGTACTATAGGCTTTAAATCATTTAAAGCGAAATACCGGCCGGTTTTTGAAACAAATCGAGTCCACCAGCGTTCTTACGCAGCTTATGCAAATGATCATAAATTAGAATAAAAAATAGTGCTAAATTCGAGCAAATTAGCATAAATACCTAATAATTCAGTTGTCCACGATGCGCTTCAAGAACTGACCGGTATTTCGCTTTAAATTATTGTTTATTTAGTAGAAAACTTAATTTTTTATTTAGAAGAAAACTTAATTTTTATCTGTGAGTTGTTAGATAATAATGTATGGAATGAAGAAGCAGGTTTTATAATTTGGAATCTTAATTTTTGACTATGAATTATATTAACGACTTTACGATATCGATTTTTTTTGTTCAGGAGTTTCACGACGCCATTTTTGATGCAGCCGCGCCCTCTGCCTTTTCGTTGGCTATGAAGAACCCAGATAAGAAGGCCAAGTCAGTTTTTGTTTGATTTTGCTATTTTTTGTTTCCTCAATAGTTATTTTCAACCTTTGTTTTGTGCGTTTCCATGGTCTTTTGCGGTGACCGCTATTTCATGGGCATAGGGCCTCATAATAGACAAATAGACATTTAAACAGTTAATCGGAAAGCATTTTAGGACGGAGCTGATGGACAATTATACCTCGGAATTGCTTCAGCAAGTTCAATCCCAGGATGAGCCGGCGTCATGCCTTCTATCAGCCGTTAGTTATATTAGAATCAAACGTTGCTTATCTTGTCAATCCTTTCTCGTCTTACTATTGTCAACAGTTCCACTTTGGATTTCCTTCAGTTTATTTCTTGTTCATCATTCACTTTCATCTTGCTTAGGGAAAATAACTCCTTACACACTTAGGCATGAAGGCAAATGAAGCTATGACAATTTGAAATTACCAATCTATTGAATTTTCAGGTTCTGCATTTGTATGCAAAGATTGGCACTCCCGTTCACGCTTCTGGAAAATTCGTCTCGCAATTGGTACCAAATTTGGCACCGGAGATTGATACTGTAAGGCTTAATACAGTCTGTGATATATTTTAGCCTCTAATTAGGCTCATTACATTATAACTAACGTATCACTATTCCCTCCCACTGGGGGCTGGGAGGAATGAGAGGCTATTCCCGGCTTCGCGCATATTGTGGGTCGGTGGGTCCCAAATAATTTTAAAGAAGTTTTGTATTTCAGGAAATATACGACCTGGTTGTCGACTCGCAGAAATTGGTAGTAGCTGCTTTGAAGAAAAAGGACGATGAAGAAATAAAAACGGAATTAGCAGAGAAATTAACACAATTGAAGGCCAAACTTGCCACCAATTAGGCCAATTACATTGTAAGCTTGTGGGTTTTGTTAAGTATATAACTATATATTTTAGGGTTCTGTGTGTGCTATAAAATTCTAAAGAAATCTTTGCTGTCATCTGTGCGTGCTATCTATCCTATATAGTAGTCTTCTTTCTGTCTGTGATACTGTAGTTCGTTGTTGTAATGACTAAATATTATTTAATTTTGTTCGGTTACGGTATCATATTAATTTGAGTTAATATATGTTTTTGCCTATTATGTGTTGACTGTACGTAGTAAATGTTTTTTTATATGTTTGATTGGTGTCTGTATTTCATTATTAGAAAATTACATTTGAAACAAGTGCTTAGGAATGCCGTTTTGCAAGGAGTTCTCTTTAGAAAATGCTTGTCCAAACTTTTTTCTTGAAGTGTAATTGTTTATGCTCTTTTCGTCACTAAAAGAGAGAGAGAGAGAGAGATAGAGATAGAGGGGGAGAGGAAAGAGAGAGAGAGAGAGGAGGAAAGGAGGGAGATCGAGAGAAAGTGAGGAAGACTATGGGGAGGCGAGAGAGCAGAGAGAAGTAAAGTAATTCGAAACCGTTGAATTTTAAAGCGGAAAGTACACAAGATGTCGAGCATAAGAAGCAGTAGGAGAGACGCAGAGAAGACAGCGAAATGCCCCAAACTTAGGATTGCTTATTCAGTGTATGGGCCCCGGAGGGCGCATAAGAGAGTTGAGTATGGGCGGGGCGTATCGATCCATGCCTTGGGACCCAGAGGACCCATGCTTGTCCAGACACGATGAACGACTTTAACTACCCAAAAGGGAGATTTATGCATTTTTACTAGGTCTGTAGTTTGTAGTTGTGAGTGTAGTTCTTCGATTCTTCTCTCTTCCTTAAAGCGGTATTAGATGTGGTTTGGAAACTTTTTGTGGACTTCACTACGATGTATTTATGCAAGCCGTGTCCCGGAAATGCCCAGAATGGTACAGAAATTAGCTGATATGAGCATGCAGATGCATATCATACTTTTTATTATACATGCTAATTTCAAGCCCAAAATGAAAACGAGCTACCACAAGTAAGCAAATAAATTTTTAATTTAGATGAAGTATCCATGAAGTGTATTTGGCTGTTTACGGACCATTTCTGTGTATTGAACGGGATAAACAACTCGCTTTGTTTTGTTTTGCACCGCAGAGAGGAAAGAGAGCATATGTCGACCTTTTTACTCTTTCTTTTTGTGATATCTTTTCTAAAGGAAACTCACCACTGCGTGCATTTTCGTCTAACATTGTACAATTAGGTCAAGTTCATGAACAATGAACTTCCTTTAATTTTTACTTTAATAGTCAAGAGCATTTGTCTTAATTATGCAAACTTCCACTCGTTACCGTACATCAGTTTTTCAATAAATATTATCTATGTCTTGCTGTAGTAGATTACAGTTCGTCGTGCGATTGCCTTGTTGTCGTCCACGATCGTTTACAATTTCCATTTTTTTTAAGTTTCAGGTTTAAAAAAACCAACGCGGGTGACAATGAACTATTCAGTCTTCATACTTCTGGTCTCTTGTCTTGTTGGAATCGGTTAGTTGTTTTTATTAGAAGTCTTATATTTCTATAAGGGATATTGATTGCTTTAGATATTTTATTGGTCTGACCATTTCAACGTGTAAAATGGCGTGTAAGGCGCTTTGTAAATAGCTCCTGTAAGCGGCGTGAGATAGGCGGGAAAATTGTCCTGTCCTGCGTGCGTTTGTGCGCCGTCTTTGCGCGGCTCTCACTCTAACTTTACTCAGTTTTTGAAATTAGACCTCTGTTGATCATCGTAGTCCTATGAATTCGGGCCTGTGCTGCCAATTCTCTTCGCGAAAACTGTCCCAAAAGTTTATTTTAGCCGCCGGAGCAACAGGACTTCGAATTTCTAAACCACAGGCAATTGCAGTGATAAAACACGCAACCAGTGATATTAACAATAGAGTGCTCGGTAGAATATTAGTGCCTACGTCTAGTTGTTCTTTTGTAAATATCGTATTTAATTCAAAGAACGCTTGTAGTACACATACATACTGGAAAAGGTCTGACGCGCCTCTTTTTGCCATCATGTATCTGTACGATATTCCCTTACACCGGAAGTCGCTGGCGCAAGCATTGGCGTCTTTGCCAAATTGTATATACAGTATATCAAGGCACACTTATGTCCTGTTTATAAGATAACACATAAGGACAAACAATAAACCTCGATTATTATTTTTATGAATATATTCAGGCTCCGCAATCGGTGTGAAAATCGACAAAAATTGTTCGGAAAACGCAAACCGCAACACGCTTTCCTGCTACACGTGTATGGGAAGGGATAGCGAAAACTGTGAATATGGACTGACTTGCTGCTCAGGATCATGCTTCAAACTTCTGGATACTAGTAAGAATTTTTTATATACTATCACAAATCAGGGCACACTTTTCGTGTGCAGCTATGGCAAGGCACACGTTTCTCGCCGCTCACTCTTCCGCAAGAAGCACACTCCTATTCTATTCAGCATGTCCATAAGAATGCAGAATACCGAGATAGGAATTTTTTGAGATTTTTAAAATTAATTATTTGTGACCCTTTTCGGGCATTACTTAAACTCTGGTCCTCAACCGCGCAGTGCACCTCCAGCCACCCGCCTTGGTGTGCGCTCCCCTCTGCGCGGTATGCGGCTGGCTACGCCCGCGCTCCAAACAAAGCGGCTGGGTGCGCGGCGCGCTGCGTATACTGGTGTTTCCTCCATGTATTATATGCAAATGTATGATTGGCTCTGCTGGAAATGGAAATCACAGAAATTTGTCTATGACGTCCGAGTACGTTACCTAGCGTACGTTTCAAGACCACGTGAAAAGGTCCTCGATTTTGGGTCTCTCAGTTTTGCGGATAAGTTCGATATACACGCCGGTTTTTGAAACATACGTTGGTCAACTGCATTCCCTCCCATATAAGTTCTATGCAACTGAACTTAATAAGACTAAAAACCGCGCAGTGTCGCACAATTATTTGCTTACAGTAATGGGAATACATTGTTAAACGTACTTTTCAAAAACCTGATGTTAGATAGCTTTAATCATTTCAGAACACGACCTCATTGTCAAGGGATGCACAAAGGACAATGAAGAGGATGGATCAATGAAGGTGAAATTTTGTAATTTATTGATTTTTTTTCCGAATTATTGATTGATTAGAAGGTATTGTGTAACTGATTATTGATCTTTACAAGGGTGGTGTGTCCGTTGTTTGATTTTACGCTGGTCCTATTCCTTGTCAAAAATATATAGAAAAGTCGGTAGATATCTGCGGATACAAAGACAAAGTGAACCCATTACCTGCCGTAATTGTAAGATAAAAAGAAGCGTGTCGCAAATAAATAACAAAACTTTTTCAGAAGCGCACACTCGAGGTTCCATTGTACTGGGCTAACGAGGAGAAAGTCACTGGTAAGTGTGAATATTTTAGCTATTTTTTGGGTATTGTCTGCGCACGCGCCTCAGCTTATGTACTTCTTGGGCTTCGCACTTCTGCATCTTTGATAACCATTGTCTCGCTCGCGGTGGCTAGGGTAGCCGTGTGTAGAGCAGCCGATGGTGTAGTGGTTAGCTCTGTTCCTTACTGGTACGTCGCGGGTTCAATTCCCCAACACGTCTAGTGGCGCCCATGCTGGTAAAAACGGTAGCTGACGAAACCCAGACGGCAGAGATTCGGGGCCGCCCTAGGACCTAAGGACAGTCCTTTCTTTATCTCGGATCATTTTAATTAACTAATTTGTCCTTCAGGTGAATCTTACTTCTGTAAGACATCGGATTTCTGCAACACTGCGTCTCTCCCCACTCTCGTCGTTTCGGCACTCGCTGTTCTCCTGCCCAGATTGTTTTTGTAGATCTATGGTATAGTAAAAGTGTCGCTTACTTATTTTTCTAAGCGATTTCACATCAATACAAAATGGCTCAGTCCCATGAAAAATTCCCATTTGCACAATTTGGTTTATTGTTCAACGTAGACGTAGTTTAACTGTGTCGTATTCCAGTTAGGTATGGTATAGTGCAGTCGACCGTGAGTTCTTCTAGCTATACGTAAGTTTTGTTAATTTTTTCCGTATTTATCGATTTTGTAGTATGCCTGTTTATCTATTTTTATGTTGTTTTTTACTCTCAATTAAAATTGCACAAAAACGCACCTTATAATCTGCCTTTTTAATTTGCTAATATTTTGCTTTATTGTCTTGTATCGTGTATCCATTGTGGACAAGTAGACATGTTTAGGATATAGATTTAGCCCCGTATTTCGGATTAAAGCGGAATGAGACTGGTTTGTGAAACGCGACATGCAAGCGTTTCACAAACCACGTGTCATTCCGCTTTGATTAAATTTTCAATTATGGTATTTTCAAATAAGAAAATCAATATTTGTCCGGTCAAGGACATTGTTTAAACACCAGTTCAAACTTTGAGCTTTTTGTATTTTCATGGTACTGTTCTTTTTGAAGTATATTTAATACATTGTATTTTTTAACTAGTAAGATAGTTTTGTAATACGGTATGGACTACGTTTGCACCTGAATTATGATTTTTTTTGTAGTTTTATTTTACACTTTGTATGCCGGTAGCAGGTACGCTTATGAAAAAATACAAGCCAGAGAGAAGTACCCTACAATTTCATAACATAACAGCTTATTAGATAATAGGATCCTGGTTCTCTCCGTATTTTACAGCGGTATGGCACGGGGTTTTGAAACGTAAGCTGTACGCAGTACGCTAGACGGCTTCCGTGGATCATGTGCAAATTTTTGGGCCTTTTTACACATACCGACATACCGGCACAGAATAGAACAATTGCGCACTTGTCCAGGAATGCAGTTGTACAGCAAAACACATGCCATGCCGCTTTATCTCTATCATCGATTACTGTAGAATTTTCTGCCAGATTTTTATTTGTCCAATAAATATGTGTACAATATGAGGAAAAATACAATGCAGTATAATGCAATTATTAAAATAAAAAATACACTTAAAACACTGGAACCTAACGGTTACGGTAATTTGGACGTTGATTAGGCGAAAGCTGTGTGGCGATATAGAATTTATCAATTTGATACAGTACATACAACGGATGTTTTCGTTACATGGCAGTTTCACCATACATGGAGATGCCACACGAAGTAACACTCTACTTTATTTCACTGAAAAAAAAATCAGAAAACATAATTCAGAATTTGCAAACGACAGGCCCAAAAAAGTGCAAAAAAAAATATAGGGTCATACTTTCTAATTGTAAGTATGATTACTCTGGTTTACGGTGACATTTAATGTCTGATAGGGAATCTTCGAATCCCTCTGGAACCTGCAAGGGTTGATATATATTATTATAAATGATAAAAATCGAGTTTTGTTTTAAAAGAACTACTAAGCGGAATAACAAGCGGTTTGTGAAACGTCAATTGCCAACTACGTTCCCGTATATTGTATGCAAATTGTAAGCTGTTTTGAATGATTTTTTAAAACCATATTCACGCAATACCAGGGACCAGGGAATGCCCAACAAGTATTTGACTAATAATTCAAGCGAATTGCAAGCATAAAGGTAAAAATGATATTCAATAATTTCCATACCTGTTCCCATAGCATCGGTACCGTGGTCGAATTTTCAGTGAGAATTTGTGAGCACAGTGTTGCACGAAGTGGGTAACTTATTTGATTTGTTGAGCGACCTGAAAATGTAGCCGTATTGTACCTATTTTGGGAAATTTGCATATGATACGAATATCTTATGTATCCTAGTTAATTTGGTGCCGGAAGTTTCGGACGGGCACCAAAAATTTGCATAGGACACATAGAAGTTCGTGTCGTATGCAAATTTCCCGAATTAGGTACAATACGGCTTTAATATTTTAATAACCCACCACTAATTAGATATTCTCCTCCTTCCTCTAATGTTAATCCACACATTCCATCATCCGATGGGGTTGTGATTATGCCTGGCAGACGCGGCAGATACCAGGGACGCTGAAGTGAAGAAAATTACCCTGAGGAGTGCATGCAGCGAAAAATGGTGAGCGGTATACATTACCAGGGCGCGCAAAATGCACCCAGAGTAGGATTAGCTCACATTGTGTCCGCCGAACCTGGGCCGCTTGCGCGCTAAAACCCGCCTTGCTTTGGCGTTAGAACGTAGTGGTTTTGGGGGGCAAAGTTGCACACCGTTTCACACGTTCCAGCCACTTGCTTGACAAAACCTGAAGCAATATTCACCACTCCGATTCCCTCGGGACAGAAAACAGCATTCTAATGTGAGACACGCAGAGGAAAAGACGGGGAATTGAGTGGTGAATATGATATGGCCTCTGAAGTTGAAGACACTGTCATCAGTCATTCCCAAAGTATAGTACATCTATTAGCTTACCTTAAATACATCGATATGTTCCACCACGTATAATGCATTCAATAGAGGCTTTGGTGGTTTCAGAAATCTCCCGTACCAGTCTATCACACGATGTGTAACAACAACGTGAGAAACTGGAAATTGATTACATAAGTAGGATTATATATTTTGATTAAATAAGTAAAATAATTAAATTGATGTAGTTAAAATACTGATTGAATTCGTATTACTAAAGATAGTATGCGACATATTTGAACATTTTTACTGTACACTTTTTTGAACTCATTCAAGTTATTTGTTTGAAAAATTTATTGTAGCTTAGAAAATATAGAAAGAAAGAAAATGTATATAATAATCTAACAAAATGAAAATAAGGAACCACCACCAGGCGAGGGAATCATGGGCAATCCCTCCTGGCCCTAGCCCGGAGACGTCGAGCAATTTGTCATCTGGAACTCGTCGCCTACTGCTCAGGACCGCTGCGGAACATGGCATAAGCAAACATTGAACCTATATTTTCATCCTTGAATAAAGGTGCACGCTCTTGAAGCGTAAAACAAATTTAAATTTAAGGAACAAAGCAACTATACCCCAGTCGCTTTCACAAAATTGAGCCTTTTCACTGAGCGGCATACAAGAACACGTATCGGTTGCAGGAATGAATAGGATAACTAGAGTGAACATCTTCACTGTTGGGACAATTGCAGTCATACTGTAATTTCTTTCTTTAATTACAAGATTGATAAATAAATTACACATTATTAAACTAATTGAACAAGACAAAGGGACAACAGTAAACACTGTAAACACTGTTATTTGAGTATGCACAATTTAGAGGCTAATAAAAAAGTAGAAACATTAACTTGCAGTTAGCGCCAGTATTTATGTAATAGAATCAATGTTATTATCTCCCTTTGCCATCGGTTGACTGTTTTCCACAAGTTGATTTATTGTTGCATTATTATCAACTGTTGTCGATCAAAATTCGCGCAAATAGATTACGAAATTTATTTGCAATTTAGGATAATGATCTAAATAAGTAATTAGGCAATTGTAATTGTAGGTAACAGGTTATAACGGCTAAACGGGCAAACCGTCTAATAAGAATAATAAAGGTATTACAATAAAATATAAGATAAATTGTTTTAAAAATTAACTTTTCGAGTCTAGTCTAGTGAATTACTTTACTTACTTACTTACTTTGTTTCAGCACTGTAAAGAAAAATATAAATGATGCCCTAAGGATAGCAGTCACTTCAAATTCGTCTTTTTTCTTCAATTATCCATAAACATAAAAAGGTAACTAGAAAAATACATTTCCAGTGTCAATTTACTGAAAATTTTACCAAGGGAGAGAAATAACTGCGTATGAATTTTACTAATATACCGTAGTTTATAATTGCCCGTATATCGGTTGATAAACCACAGCCAGGTGCAACACTGCAGGCTGTTTATTCTCCAAGTACCCCTGTCAATTGCATATATACCTCGGCTTTGGTAATTTACCAAAACCCATTCACATTGATTTCTCTCGCTGAGTTCTCTGCTCTATGTCTTTTAAATTGCTGCATATTGTTTTGTAAAGTTTCGTGTATTTAATTAAAATCGAATCAAAAAGTTGAATTTGTAGTGGCTGCGTCCCTTTAATTAATGCAAACGAGCCTGCAATTATTCTGAAATTCTGAAATGTCACCGTTTTTGTACATAAAATGTTTATTTACAACATTTAACTAAAACAAGTTATAAACAATTTTGTAATTTTTAAATATGTGATTCCTTTCTTTCTGATAGATATTTCTTCATTTCAATAATTTCCGAGATTTTCTCCACCAAGTCTTTGATCTGAAAATATAATTTTGTTTTATTTTATTTTACGGCTTCTAACTCCTAAGATTGGCTTCTAACTCCTAAGATTAGTGATTTGCAACCTAGTACAACAATATTTTAATAAAAAAAGGTAAGTTAAATAGGAGTAGCACGTGGTTTGGGAAGCCTGTGCAAGACAGACGAATTTCCATTTAACGGGGTGTCATGCTTTCTCATGACTGTATACACATTGCATCCTTTGTCACTCTACACTTTTCATCTATTATCATTCAATAGATGATCCTTTTTCTTCTTATTAAAGTACTACTGTTACTTGTTACTGTTACTCATTTCAAATACTTTTTGATCTATTATTGTAGAGAGTAATTTTTTGTTCTGTGGTCTTCTAAAAGTCGTTACATATAATAAACGGAATGCAGTTGATAAGCATACTCTTCAGAAAACACGGATGTACCCTTTTGCATTACTGCCAAAGTATCCTGAATCCAAGAAAAAATCAGTCTACCTTCGGAAAGTTGTCATAGTATCCCGGGCAGAATTTCCCAAAGATTAGGCAGTGGTTGAAGGCCACAAGATCAGCAATTGTGAAGTTGGGGCCAACCTGATAGATGATTAGGGCGCGTTTAAGATGGGCGAAAGAAAGAAAAAAAATGCGTTTTCGGCCGTTCAGGTTGGGCGAAAAGAAAACCTTTGAAAGACAATGCAAAAACAAGAGACGCAGACAAAACCCGAAAAAAATTACTGTATTTTTTCATTTCCCCTTAGTATTAAAAGTTTTCTTTTCGACCAACCTGAACGCCCGAAAACCTATTTTTTTCTTTCTTTCGGCCATCTTAAACGCGCCCTAAGGAACATTAACAAATCATTAATCGTACCGTAACTTATCTGACAGTAACAGAAGAAAACACTGAAAGTTAACAACTTATAATACGTTGGGAAGGAACCCTTGAATCCTTTTTTCTCAAAACTTATAATATCACGATGGTAGTCAAGGAATTCACCATTTTCCTCTGTATGTGGTTGCAATGCTGTATTTCCGAATGATTTGAAGAGTCATAAGGAAAAAAACAAGAAATATAGATTATGAATTCTTTATATTACACTGTCACCGCATTGGTCTAAAATATTTATACTGCTGTTAGATAAATCCTGTTAAGTACCTACCAGAAATCCGGATTTCGATTCATTGTTTTCAATCCATTTGCTCAGAGTTGAGAAGTACTCATCCCTGGCAGGCTCGAGCACAGTGTGTTGAAGCTCTTCCTAGAATATTTATTTATTTATTTATTTATTTATTTATTTATTTTCTAATCAGTTTTTTCCATCTTGAGCCGTTTCCAGAATTTGAAGTTAAGCAAACTCAGTATTGGTACTGTGTACAATTCCAGTGAACCTGCGGCACATTTGTTGCAAGGCCGCAAATGCGCCAGAGGTGCGCCAAGTGGAATTGCACACCTTTTGTGCACCACCTGCGCTTCGTGTGCGCACAACATTGCTCTCCTGCGATGGACGTTTTTTTCTTGAATATTGCGCTGGGTTTTATCTGTTGTATGTGTCTCACTATGTAGTCATTAAAAGAACATATTTGGTCAAAAAGAAAGGCAAATCTACCTTGTTCCCCTCGACGTACCCGGCTTGAACAATGTAATATGGAGCGACCTTTTGATAATGATCCTGAACAAATAATTTGTGTGTTTTTGCGTTAAATGTGACTTCCAAAATGGTTCTATACAAGTTACCGATTTGCTAATTGCTTATGCCTGTTACGTGCAAAACTGAGAAAACTGGAGTACAAGCGGCGTGAAAACAACGCGTAACCACTGGACAACGTGGTGTCGTGCAAAACCGCAGTGCCGCCCACAAGTGGCACGCCGTTAGCATGCCGCTTGCGCTCTTTCTTTGAAATCTTATAGTTACTAAACAAACTGATATTTTTATACGAGATATTAGCGGGATTAGATTTGTCTGCGTCGTCGTGTTTATCGAAAAAAAAATAGTGAAAATTACCGTGATATAGTCCAATTGGCTGTCCACAAGGGCCTTGTCAAAGTCGGTTTCGCCGGCGAAACCTGCAAAATGAGTGGTTACGTCTTTCGTTTCATTTTCTTTAGATGGGGGCCAATATACAACAGATTCGTGCCAAATATTTTATTATTATTATTATTATTATTATTATTATTATTATTATTATTGTAGAGCCCATACTAGGAAATGACCCGGTTTTACACACTAGACTATAAAGCGAGACCAGTTATCGTATTAGTAATACCTTAGAAACTAAGCATTACGTTTTGTGCTTTTAGCTGTTATCTTTGCAAACCGTTATCGATTGCCCTTGCCAGCGTCAGCTGGAAGTTAGCTGGAGATGAAGAGAGGAACTTGGCGAGGTTCTGGCGAAGGATGGGCACGCTCGCCGGTTTTTCGTCGCGCACCATAAAAAATTCAAGTTGAAAACCTACCGAACTTTCCGGCCAAATATCTGTAAATGGCTAGTGATTCCGGGAGGATTTCGCCATCAATTTCGAGAATTGGAGCCTTGCCAAATTTGAAGATTGGTTCTGAAAAAGAATTCATTGACAAGACTCGAGGAGAGTCTTTTGCAAATAAACCGGATGCGAAAAATAAAAGTAGAATAACAGTCACAGACGGATCACCCTTTACGCCACAAAATGGTTGCTAATTTCGCTCACCAATGGCGCTCCTTTGGCAGAATTCGAGCAACCACTCACTGTCACACTCTTGGTACATACTCAAAGTCTCCTGCCGCGCTTATTGCAATTTGCTTACCTTTCTTTACCTCTGGCCATTCGGCAAACGACCATCTTCTGTCAGTGAATTCTACACCAGCAAGGGCAAAAAGCATTCGAGCGGGCTCTGCTCTACCGTATAAGTCGAAGTAGTGAAGTTTATATTGCACCATTATGTACCCCTGAAATTAATTGCTTATTGGTCGCATAACATAAAATTTGTCACGCACATCCATGTAACGGAAACGATTTGTGAAGCAGGCAAATAAAGCTCAATATCAACTAACAAGTAAAATAAAAGAGCACAAGCTTAGAATGTATTATTGAATCTAATTAATTATCTTTGTTTGTTGCGGCGGAGCAACAGTCGAATAAATAGAAGAATGTAAAAAAAAGGAAGTTAGTCAATATTCACAGAGTCCACATAAAAAACCGGTCACCCTTGTTTCCGCCGGAAAAGACCTTTAGCGACCGGTCACCGACCATCTGACAACCTAAAGACCATTTTACGGCAGTTTTCGAGAAAAACCTGTCGCAGCGGTCGCAAAGTGGTCACCAAATGGTTTGGACACGAAAACAAGAACTTTTGTATAGATTAGTACTGAAGGTTAAAACTCCGGTTATATATATATATATAGGCTAACAAAAACTATTTCGAAAATAAACGTTTTGTGTACTTTGAGCGCAAAATTGCATCATTACCTGTTTGAGAGTGCTTTTTTGTGGGTTTGTAGTGGTTTTTTCTGCAATGCCGAGCGTTTCGCAAATATTTGCCACAGTTTCAAAAAGAGAATGATTTAGTTCCCTTGCGATTAAAAAGTGATAACGTGTGTGATGTTCAGTGATCAAAGATTACCTTTTTTCCTAACCCATATGATTATATGTGAAAGTACATGGTCGGAATAATTTAAGCCTAACAATTAAAGGATAGCAGTCACTACAAAATCGTCGTTTTTCTTCGAGTTTACTTGTATTTAGTAAAGAATAGAGACAAATATTTTACCAAAACCGAATAATTTGAATTCCAACTCAGGGAGTGAACAAGTAGAAAAGTAGTTCTACTTAACTACCGCAGGATCACGAAACGTGTTCATAAAGTTGCTTCCCGATCGGGAGTATGCAAATTATTTCGGAAAATATCTGCATCTTATATCTTTACATATAATGCAAGGGTCTGCAGGCATATCACTACACGTTTCATAATCCCGCGGTAGTTAATTAGAACTACTTTTCTACTTGTTCACCTCCTGAGTTGGAATTCAAATTATTCGGTTTTGGTAAAGTATTTTTCTTTATTCTTTACTAAGTTCAAATAAACTCGAAGCAAAATGATGATTTTGGAGTGACTGCGATCCTTTAATGTAACGCATCTTCCTGTAATAATATATTTTATTAGATATCCTAAATCATAATGTAAGATAGTAATCGTAGTACAGAACATATAAAGGGTCGGAGCATAAACTTACTTGCATAATAATTTATTACAAAAGCAATAGTAAATTACGATGACTCTCGAAGTAGAAGAAAAACCTATTGCTGTTCTAGGGATGTTTGTTTCCCTATTAGTAGTTTTACATACGATTGAACAATTGTATAATTAGGTATAATGATTCATACGATTGTATAATGATTCATACGATTGAACAATTGTATAATTAGAGGACATGGTTAATTAGTACGCGAAACATTGATTTTTGAGCAGTCACATAAAATGGTCAAATAATTATTTTACATAGTTTCTAATTGTTTATCAATATTCTACAGTCAACTAAATTGATAAGTTTAGTTTGTTTATGTGTAACCGAATAGTTTAGAAAGGTCGATCGGCCCTTTCCGCCAAATGTTTCTTCATTGCTGGAATTTCCTTAATTTGCTCCACAAATTTCTTGATCTGAAAATCGGAGAAAATCGGATTTTCATTTGAAAAGGCGAACTTTTTTTTAAGGCGTAATACGGGCCGGTTTTTGAAACGCATTGCGTACACCTGCGTTCTTATGCATCATATGCAAATGAGCAAAAATTTGAATAAAAACTACACCCCACGTTGCATAAATGCATAGGAATGCAAGTACTTGAGATGCGTTTCAAAAACCGGCCGGTATTTCGCTTTAAAGTTGATATAAGATCCAGGAAACAAGTGCTGTAGCCAAAAAGACTATAAAATTTACATTCACGTTAGCAGAATAATTTTTATGATGGATACTATAAACTACAAAAATGACAAACATACCGTAGGAAATCCGTGGTAATACCCGGGAGCGAACTTGTCAAATCCTAAGCAATGCTGGAATACGCCAACGTCGGCTATGGTAATTGATGGCCCGACCTGAAAAAGAAGAGTATTTATTATTGATTGATGACGTAATCAAGCGGCAACGTTATCCAAGGGCGGGCCACCTGCACGCCAGATTCCAAAGGCGGGCAACCTACTCGCCAGAATCCAACGTCGGGCAACCTGCACGCGAGAATCCAACGGCGGGCAACCTGCACGCCAGAATCCAACGGCGGGCAACCTGCACGCCAGAATCCAACGGCGGGCAAACTGCACGCCAGAATCTTTTTAGATTCTGGCGTGCAGTTTGCAGGCAACCTGCACGCCAGAATCCAACGGCGGGCAAACCTCACGCCAGAATCCAACGGCGGGCAACCTGTACGCCGGAATCCAAATGCGGGCAACTTGCACGTCAGAATCCAACGCACGCCAGACAACCTGCACGCCAGAATCCAACGGAGGGCAACCTGCAAGCCAGAATCCAACGGCGGGCAACCTGCACGCCAGAATCCAACGGCGGGCAAACATCACGCCAGAATCCAACGGCGGGCAACCTGTACGCCGGAATCCAAATGCGGGCAACTTGCACGTCAGAATCCAACGCACGCCAGACAACCTGCACGCCAGAATCCAACGGAGGGTAACCTGCAAGCCAGAATACAACGGCGGGCAACCTGCACGCCAGAATCCAACGGCGTGCAAGCTGCACGCCAGAATTCAACGGCGGGCAACCTGCACGCCAGAATCCAACGGCGGGCAAACTGCACGCCAGAATTCAACTGCGGGCAACCTGCACGCCAGAATCCAACGGCGGGCAACCTGCACGCCAGAATCCAACGGCTGGCAACATGCACGCCAGAATCCAACGGCGGGCAAGCTGCCCGCCAGAATTCAACGGCGGGCAAGCTGCACGCCAGAATCCAACGGCAGGCAAACTGCACGCCAGAATTCAACGGCGGGCAACCTGTACGCCAGAATCCAACGGCGGGCAACCTGCACGCCAGAATTCAAGCGCGTGCCACCTTTTCCACGTTGTATAATGTATACACGATTCAACGTTGCCGCCTTGCACGCCAATTTTTACGTTGTAACACGAGTCGTCAACGCACGGCTTGGTCATTCCGGGGGTAGAGCAGCCTCCAGATTGATTGGTTCCAGTCGTGTGAGAAGAAAACAAAACATTTCCATATATAATTGTAAGTAGAGTCCATTAATTTACCAAAAAGCCTGATTTCGTCGCATTCTTCTCAATCCAATCGGAAATAATTGCGAAGTATTCATCCCTGGCTGGCTCGAGAATCTTGTGACGCATTTCTTCCTAAATTTATCTGATTTGTCACCTTTAGCACTATTTAAATTAGTATCTAATACAACCTGCCACAAAAATGACTAAAAACTACACTCGTACCGTTGCCTTTCCGCCGGCGGCCGCTCCGTAGTACACTTGGATCTTCTGGTAGAAGTCCTGCAAATTTAAGAATATATATTGCAAACAAACTTTACGACAAGCAGTTGCAGGGCTGGCCAAAAAATTTTTTTGCAGAAGTTTCAATGGTAGAAAATAAGCCTGAAAAATGACTGTGAACGCCGCATTCCATCACAACCAACTCAGGTCACACTTGGCATGCATGCTGTCAATTAAAAAACATGCATGCCGCATCCAAAAAACATGCATGCAGTCATGATGACTGCATGCATGCCAAATCTCAAAAAGCATGCATGCCGCATCCATCTTATGCACGGTGCCGTAAACGTGCGGAAAATTTCACAGGAACCTCCCTACCCCTACCCCTTTAATAAAAATAAATAAACCACCATTAATTAACAAAAATAACACCAATAAGACAATAATTCATCAATCTTTTATTTGGTCACACTGGCAGAGCAATACAAGAGCAAACAAAGCACTGGAAAAAGAAAAGAAACAATAAATTTATAATTAATTAATAGGGTTTTCCTTTGTGGTTTGTTAATTGGTTGTGGCCCGGAAGAAAGCGCATCCCCTGTCGTCCTCTGCACGGCTGAAACGTACATGGCTGAACTTCCGCATGCATGCGGTCATTTAAGGCAAAAAGCATGCATGCCGTCAATCGTGCGGCAGGCATGATTTTTTTGGGTACGGTTTTGCTGGTCACGCATGCCGCAGTTGTTGCACTAACCGTGCCTTTTCATTGTTTTCGAAAACTCTTTTTTTATGATAGGGGTTTTTCACTTCTTTTAACTATTTTACGTAAGTATTTTTGTTTGTAACTAACAAAATGATAATTATAACAAATTTAGTGGGGTTTTTGGTTGATTGAAATCGGTTTTAAATTCCCGCACGTTTACGGCAATGTGCATAAAAGGCTGCCGCACGCATGCCCGGGTTCTCCTCCGCATGCATGCCGCCTGCCGAAGAGCATGCATGCAGTCACCATGACTGCATGCATGCTTGTTAAAATGACCGCATGCATGCGAAGAGTGACCTGAGTAAGAGTTAGTTTACCACACTGTAACGTGAACAATACACTAATTACCCATATAGATTATTATTAATTGACTACTGTACGTCCCATGACACTACACACAACTCGAATTGAGGCTATATTGTCATATTTTACACTCCAACAACAGTACAAAGGCAGTTCTGGTAAGAAAAATGCACAGAAACAGAAAAATAAGGTACTAACACTACGCACGTTATGTATCCCTCAATCACTGCAACTTTACAGGAAGTTTGCATTTTCTCAAAGAACTAAAAGGCCACATTATTAAATCATAATTGTTTACCTTGACATGGATCCCTCTCAATTTACTCAAACGGCGTCATCCCATGAACACTTTCGTAGTCGTAATACGTAGAAGGAATATGCGCTAGTGTGGGCGAACAGATCTAAGATGCGCCATTACATATAAAACATATTTAGTTTTACGAAAGATCCGTATTATAGTGTCGGGCATACTTTTCAAACAGACCAAAACGTGTCCCTGAGTTAAAGCGAAATACTGGCCGGGTTTTGAAACGCAAACATTATCATTCTTATGATGCTAATGCGATGACATGAATTAGAATAAAAAATCGAGTAAATTAGCATAAATACGTAAGGACTCAGTTGTCCACGATGCGTTTCAAAAAATGGCCGGTAGTTCGACAAATAAGGTTCTACAGCAAAACGTCAAAAAAATTTCTTCAGACTACGCTGAAGAAAAATTTAGACTACGCGAGACGGGTATGGGAATCCGACCACCAATTGAGCCACAATTAATGAAACAAAATAAAACTGAATAAAGTACCTGATGAAGAGCAGGTGACAGTAGCGAGTAGTGTCCTGTGAGACAATCCAGTCATTTCTGAAACAACTAATAAATGTAATAAATTTCCCTTAAATTGTGTTTCCTCCCCCACTTCAGTATCCTGCAAATAAAACACCACCAAGGGCGAGGGCAATGCTGGTTCCGAAAAAAAATTTATTGAATGAAAGTGCCAAGCGGTTTAGTGGTTATAAGGTAGAACAGAAATGAGAAGGTAGTCAAAACACAAAACGTACGTTCTTCAGCCATCCAACGTGTGTATCAGCTTGGCGTATTCAGAAATTCAGAGGGAACGGGTTTCGTTGTGCGTTCTCTAAAATATCTAATGAAAATCGGTTGTTCTAAATAAACAGGCAGCTGAAATACAATACATATAAAGCCGAACATATGTAATGTCAAAGAATTCCAAAGTCCCCCGCCCCTGAGTGCAACTGCAACACATTTATCCCCCCAATTCCCCCCTGTTAAAAAAAATTCCTGTTAAAAAAAACATTAGCACAAAATAATAAATAAGCAAAATAAACATGGTAAACGAAAAAAAAATACACACAAAAAAAGAACTTTGCAAAAAACTCAGAAAAAAATGAACCGTGCATTTTGTTCAAAACCGTGAAATGCACGGTTAGTGCGAACAAGGCGGCATGCATGACCGGCAATACCGTACTCAAAAAATCATGCCTGCCGCACGATTGACGGCATGCATGCTTTTTGACTAAAATGACCGCATGCATGCGGAAGTTCAGCCATGAAGGATCTAAACACTCAGAATTGATTTTTTTTTGTCCATTGTTTAGGTTTAAAGTACTACTGGTTATCGCAAGGAAGTTCCAAAATCTTTTAATGTTACATACAATGAGGAGATCCATTTGACTGTCAACCATCGCCTTGTCAAATTCGTTCTGACCAGCAAGCCCTAAATATTAATGTGTATTTGATTTGAACCGGTAGGTCGGTTTTACCGGTCCCGGTCGGTTCCCGTTTGGTCCCAATACCGGTCAGTTTTTATAATGCATCGTGGACAACTGCTAACTAAGTTACTCGAATTTAGCTCGATTTTTTATTCTAATTTATGGTCATTCGCATAAGCATAAGAATACTGGTGTACTCGATGTGTTTCAAAAACCGGCCGGATTTCGCTTTGAGTATGGGTACATGAGTATGTGTCTATAAATGATTGCATCCCTGAATCAGCACTTATTCCTAAGGACATGCCTACATGTTTAATATATTCTGAACGTATTAACAAAGACATGAGGATGTTCAAAAAGTAATCACCAAATTTCTCCCCCAGATATCGCGCAATTGCCACAGATTCTGCCAGAAACTGCCCATCGACTTCAAGAATTGGAGCCTTTCCGAAGACGAAAATTGGTTCTGAAAGTAAATATTAAAAAATGTTGTATTCATACAATATTGCAGACAAATTAAACAGTTGAGACATGAAATGGGATTTTCAACCTAGTTTCGTCATATTGATTGGTTAAGTACACCGTAAAAGATTACAGTGGTATTCAACAGTCGTAATCCTCCCTAGAGGTCGATTTGAATTGCATCCGATCCAAAAATTAGCATACCATTCTTGACAGTCTCCCACTCAGAAAATGAGAATCTCCTGTCAGTATATTCAACGCCTGCCAGAGAAAATAACATCCGAAGGGGCTCGGCTCTACCGAATAGGTCGAAGTAGTGGAGTGTGTAGTGCACCATTGCTGCTTACTAAAAAATCACCTTTACATGCCGATCAGTGCCCACAACATTAAAGCCGTATTGTATCTACGATGGGAAATTTGCATATGATACGAATTTACTATGTATCCTATGCAAATTTTTGGTGCGCGTCCGCAGCTTCCGGCACCAAATTAAAAATACAGAAATGGAATTGATGAGCGCACGATACATTTTATAAATACAACAAATAAAAAAGTGAGATCTAGATCTAGGGAACCTATCGGGGTAGGCAGCCTTTCTCTCTCTAGTGTAGTGTATTTATCTCCAAAATGTCAATATTTGCCAACGTTTCCCAGTGAAATAATCTCTGGAAACTTACTGATAGCAGGAGGTTGAAAATTTTCACGTGACCATGTCAGGACATGTTTATAGGTGAAACTTCTTGAAGTTACCAATAAATGATATGTCAGGAATATGCACAAACCAGACGAGTGAAGCTCATTCATGGAACCAACAATTTAAACAAGTGGTGAGACTCGCATTCTCCTCTCGTTTTTGTTCATAGCATTTTCTATGATGCGGGTAAATTTCAAAGATATTGCAAAATTACGGTAGGTTGGCACACGATTTTGCGATTGATACTTCGACGGAAAAAGCACGTTTTTGGGATACTTGGAAACGCTCAATAATGTAAGGATTCCCACCCCCGATGAATTTTTTTATTTATCGATGTCTGGGGGTGGGAAAAACATTTCAATATTCCAAAATCACAAGGGCGACGCAAGCAATCTTAAAACAACAAAATTATTGGGTGGTTTTCCTTGCTCCTCGCTTGCTGTCTTTTAGACACATCCTTTCGAAATCCGAGGCGCATACAAGTCGGTCAAATTTCCCCGAAATACATTAGTTAACACTGGGGAAAAACATTCCAATATTACAAAATCAGACATACTACATTTAAAGGTATGGAACTAATGTCAAACATCACTGCCGGTACCGTGTCCGGGTAAAAATCTGAAAAATTCTAAAATAATCATGTTGACCTATATCAATTTAACTCGAAAATCGTACTATGTCGGAAACACAGACGCCAAAGTAGACGACTAACCACTAAACAATTATCCGCATGACATTGTCCTTGTTTTGTGTCTTGCACTTCACCAATACCAAGGGAAATCACGTCATCCATCACGTGGAGCAGATCGAGCATATTGCGGGAATGAATCCAGCATTAGTCATTGAGAGAGAAACTAATCAAGTCATTAGTTCGTAAATTACCTTACTGTAAGCACAAGTGCTCCCCTTGAATAAAATGTAAATCCTTGCAATTAGCCTGATACAATGGCAATTAACATTTCACTCACACAAATTACCCGCAATTCCCGTGTTTCTTAAAGCAACGATTTCATGCACATAGCTGACTAATGACACTAAAGGCATACAATTTTGAACACATAATTAGATGTAGCAGATCGTCAATTTACAACGGTCATAGGAAAGCAACTTGATTCAGCGTTCTCATGCACAACACTTTGCTGTTCGATTCATTCCGCCCATTATTTGCTAGCTATAGGTAACTAGGAACATTTACGTTATCTTCCCATTTCGCTGCGTACCTGAGGAGCATCAGGTCGGCTGTTTAGAGGTGAGTTGCCTGCTTGGTATTCTTGGTGAGAATACTGTATTATTCAGCTGTATACACATATATGACGAGAAATGAGCAAATGAAGACATAGACAAAACACAAAATAGTACTTCTGACAAAATCAAAACATCAAAAATCTGCAAATCTGCCGATTATGGTCAAAATTACACGAACATACAGATACACCAATTTAGGGTGTTCGTAACCTAACTACGTAGCACTTTGATATCTGCTCCATTCATAGATGCTACATACGCTATCTCATCTCATCTTGCAACTTAGCTAATATTTCACACAACCAATTTTCTTGTGTTATTCATCAGGCTGCCTTCCCTTACAGACCACGTTTCTGCCTTTGGTCCACCTTCGCCCTTTCTCTCGTACTAATACTCTTCTCCTAGTATTCAAAATCAACAATGAGTTTCCTTTAGAGCTCGGCACTTACCAGAATATCCATCAAATCCATATCAACGAATGTAATTGGTTTGCATCATTTAGACATCATTGACAGGTTCCTGTACCAGATCATTTTCACTTATCAGAACGAGCTAATAATTCTTAGTAATAGGCAAAGCCCGCAACGGGGATGTCGACGATCTAAACCCTAAGTCCAAACTGACAGAGTATTGGATATACTATAATACATTGGGTGTCAACCATTCATTGTTGGTGCTACGAAAGAACTCTTGAGCTGCATTTCCCAGTACCAAAGCGCTATACACCTATCGGCTGGGATTGGTCCAGTGAATGCACTGATCAGGCAGACACCGGTGAGTGACAACAGCCGTCGCCCAGTACCTAGTCTGAAGTGAGGGGACCGTATGCGGCTCACCAACTAGGCGCCTCCCTTCGGCATTTACTTCTGCGGCGATTAAGTGGGATAGCTGGTCTTAAAACCAAAAACCAAAAACCAAAAACTCCCGTCAATAACTCACTAAACTAAACAATAGCGACTTGGTACTGGGAAATGTAGCTCAATAATTCTTTCGCAGCCCCAACAGTGAATCGTTGGCACCCAATGTATTATAGTATGGCCAAAACTCTGTCTGTCTGTTTCAACATAAGGGTTAGGTCGTCGCACATGCCCCTTGCAAGTTTTGCCTATACTAAGAATTATTAGCTCGTGTAATAAGTTAAAATGATCTAGTACAGGAACCTGTCAATGATTTCTATATGATGCAGACTAATTACATTTGTTGACATTTATTTGATCATAGATTGGTAAGTGCCGAACTCTAAAGGAAACTCATTGTTGATGTTGAATATTAGAAGAAGAGTGCTAGTACGAGAGAAAGATTGAAGGTGGACGAAGGCAGAAACATGGTATGTACGGGGAAGGCAGCCTGATGAATATCGCAAGAAAATTGTTTGTGTGAGATATCAGCTAAGTTACTAAATGAGATATCGTAGGTAACATGGAAGTATGGAACAGCGTACAGAGTATTACACGTTTAGTTTACTGACACCCTAAATTGGTGTATCTGCATGTACGAGTAATTTTAACAATAATTGACAGATTTCCAATGTATTTATTTAGTCAGAAGGCCTATTTTTGTGTTGTGACTATGCCTTTATTTGCACAGTTCTCGTAATATATGTAAATGCAGCAGAGAAATACAGGATCCACCTCATATGAATCGTTAAGCTGGCAACTCAACTCAGAAAACGGACATGATACTCCTCACGTCACGCACAGAGCGAAATGGAAAAAAATAACGCGAAGTTTCCTTTTTATCTAGGCTAGCAACGAATGGTCGGAATAAATTGAACGAAAAAATGCTGTGAGGTTCCTGAATCAAGTTGCTATGACTAATGACAATTGACGATCTGCTACTTCTTCCGTTGCCGATTTGTTCAAGTAGATGATGTGCTCGACAGCGATGTTACTTATGAAACGTTGAATTGTCTCGTATGCTTAGAGTAAGTATTTTTTGTTGGGGCTGTGGACAGAAGTAATTATGTTATGCGCTAAATTACGCAACTTCAGGCCCCTAAGGGCGCGTTCGGGTTGCTCTTTCCGAAAGGAAAACATGCAAATTTATCGTTCGGGTTGGATCTTTCCGAAAGGATTTAATGCTTTGAGAAAGCAAAAAACACAGTATGAATTTGCATGTTGAACATGCAAATGTATGAATTAGCATGGTTAACATGCAAATTCATACTGTATTTTTGGGTTTCTCAAAGCATTAAATCCTTTCGGAAACAGCCAACCCGAACGATAAATTTGCATGTTTTCCTTTCGGAAAGAGCAACCCGAACGCGCCCTTATGACTCAGGTCAGTTAGAAAACGATGTGGAGAAAACAGATAAATACAAAATAATGATCCCTCAAGATAGCCTCGATAACTGGGTTGCAATGAGCATAAGCCTGTGACTGGGGTAGAATTGAAGAACACTACTCCCTGGATTGAAGAACACTACCCCTTTTTGAAAAATATTATCCCATGCAAAATAATACCCCCATTTTACAAAATACTACCCCCATGTCTTTACAAAATACTAACCCTTTCTAGTGGGTTAGTGTTATTCAATTGGTGGGGTAGTGCTCTTCAATGGTGGGATAGTCATATTCAATGGTGGGGTAGTCATATTCAATGGTGGGGGTAGTATTTTGTAATTTTTCCCACGGGGTAGTAAAAGCCAATGGGTGGGGGTAATATTTTGTAAGAAGGGGGTAGTATTTTCACATGTTGGGGGTAGCGTAATTCAAGATTACCTAGAGTTTGAAGATCACTACCCCACAATTGAAGAGCACTACCCCTTTCTTACAATTTACTACCCCTTGACTGGGGGTGATAAAATGTCAAAAGGGGTAGTGTTCTTCAATGGTGGGGTAGGGTAGTACTTTGCATGTTACAAAATGCTACCCCCATACGTTTGGGGTAGTATATTTAAAATTTGGGTAGAATTCTTCAGTGGGGTAGCATTCTTCTTCAATTCAAGATAGCCTCGATAACTGGATTGCAATGAGCATAAGCATGTGACAGGTTGCCGAGCATTTGGAGATGGTTTTTGAGAAAAAACACACCCCTTTCACTAAATGGTCCTTTTTCGCTAAAAACCGTCACCAAAAGGAAGAAAAGGAACTTATCTTGCAATTGTTGTGCCCGCAACGCCAATTTGGTCCTTTTGCTGCTTCACAGTTCCACTTTTTTCCCGGTATGACTTGATATCACTTGATATGCACTTCACATACCATATCAGCTGAAAAAGATTCTTTCAGCAGTGAATAAATTAAGCCAGGCATAAACGTGAAAGAATGCAAAGTATAACTGTTTGTAAGGTGCAGCAAACAGGGAAAAATTTATGAAAGGATGTGTGCATAGCCGCAATGGAAAACTTCAAACTGTGTGAAAATGTTGAAGAAAAGGATAGGAAATAAATAAATGCATGTAGAAAAAAGAACAGTGCCTAAAGTAAACTCTCAGTAAATAAATTAAAGAGACGATGAATATACATAGAAGCAAAAGAGAAAACATTCATAAAACAAATAAAATAAACCAAGGAAAAACGTGTTTTCCAAGTGGATATGGCAAGAGACTGTTTCGAAAATTTAAATATGATTATTTTCCTTCACTCGCTCGTATTCTAATCCCAATTAGAATGCGAGGGTTATGCTAATTTTTTCGGATTCTGGGCCGGTCGCACGTAGAACCTAAAACTCGCTTGAGTTCAAAAGTACGTTTCAGCGCATATAGACAAGCAGCCGAGCTTTCCAAAAAGTGTGTTTCAATCCAAATAAAGGGTGGATTTCAATACTCCGCAAAACATGGGCTGTTTTAGAATTTATCTGTTCAAACTGTGGAGATGTATTCACTTTGCAGGGAAAATACTGACAAAAATTATTAATTCTTGGGCATTTTTCATTATTGAACACAATTTGATATTGAAGTAGCGTTCCCATATGTTTTCCATTCAAAGATTCGAAGTATTTTTTGACGCACAAACGTATCAACCTGGAACGAAAAATGGAACCTTTTCGCTTACGCACAACCAACTCCGGTATAACCGTAAGCGTAAGCCGATTCACACACTTATCTTATCCAATCAAATCAACTTCGTTCTCGAACAGTTTATGCAAATGCCTTGACTACATTGAAAAGTGTTCCTCGAATCTGTCACTGTATGCTGGCAAGTCTGATTCCCGTACTTATCGAGTTATTTTGTTTTGAAAGAATAAATTCCTTTTGTCCTCCCATTGATTAATTACTTACATTTCTCTGTAATATTGCTACGCATAACCTTTTTTGGCCCCAAAATTGAATTTTGATCCAAAAATCCCAGTTTCAGCTCTGATTGAGTTGTGCATTTGTTCGCCTTCTATATTCTGCGGGAGTTTTAATAATTCAGTCCGAAGAGGGGTCTTTGATGCAAGTATAACACACTTTTTTTCTGTAAAACCATTTGGTGACGGGCAGGACGAAGTGTTTTTTTTTGGTTGCGATAAATATTTCGTCGTCCTGTGACGTACGTGCTTTATCCAGCATTTATTGGGTTCTTGCAATGCCTCGTCAGAAATAGACATATGTAGGCAGAGAAACCGAAAAATAAAAACACGTTGGTTCTTGGACAAAGACAATTTCTGGCCCAAGTTGTCGGTGGTGCAAAAACTGACAGTGTTATTTGGACCTATATTCTTTGCTCCCATATCCATGGAATTCAATATGATATCGTCCAATACTACGATACGACTTTATGTGTGGGGCAACCAGAATCCAGAATAATGGTCCTGCGGAACAAATGTTTCATGCAGTTGTAATACTTTTCTGCACGAAGCAAACGTAGTTCTTCTTCCGGGATGTTCCTTCATGAAACATATTTATAAATTTAATCTATACACTCGTATCATGCAAAGGTTTCATTGGCCTGTCAAAAAGTACTAGCTGACAGCTGCCTACAGTATCAGTTATAAATCACAGTCATATTTTCAAAACAACCAATTTTCTATGTCGCAAAAACCCTGATGTGCATGCCCCATGTTTCACATTACCAAAATCGTTTGTTACATTTTAAATGGCTATAGCCGTCGGCTGACAAATTACACAGTCGTTACATGTTTGGGGGTTGAAAAAGGCCCTTTATTCTAGTTTTTTTTGTTGGAATAATGTTCTTGCTTGGCTGTTTTCTGCCTTACCAAACAGAGAAATGTTATCAAAGTAGTCCCACAAAACCTCCAGGGAATATAGTGTTTCGAAAAAATAAACGCCGAAAAACGGAGGCGAGTCTTTTTCCGGCAACCGATGCATTTTTTAGCAGTAGTGCACTTGTTGAGGGCATTTTCGAGAAATCATATTTTAGGGGGTTTCATTTTCGACGTGACTTCGTTTTGTTCTTCTCATATATGGTATGCATATTTGTAACATACACAACTTATTGGTTTTGTGTGTAATTTTAACATTGTGAAAGTTTTGAACTATGTGAAAGAAATTTCTGTTTTCCGAAACCTAACTATTTACGTTATTCTAAGGTAAAGCCATGTTGCTCTAGAAACTCTTCCAGACTTGACTGTGTCTCTCTCCCCTGCTCTCTCTCTCTCCTGCTCTCCCCCCTCTCTCTCTCTCTCTCTCTCCTGCTGTCTCTCTCTCTCCTTTACTGCGCTAGAGAAGAATTCCCTAGTTTAGAATAGAAACTGATCCCCCACATCCATCTTCTATTGAACTTTGCGCAGAAACTCTCTTTCTAAGATTCTAAGTGTGTCTATGCCCCTCTGGGCATTTATTTGAAGAATCGCCTTAGGGGAGTGGTCCTAGGATTCTGGATTCCGAGACCTTGCACGTATCTCTTTGGGACATTAGGGCCTTTGGGACTTATAACTTATAGGAAGATGAAACTAGTCTGAACACAAAAAATAGCAAAAGAACGTTTTGTGCTTAAAGTTTACAGCTAGTCTTTGTATGTCGCTCTTTACCTTTGTTGGGTTAGATTCATGCCGACTAATAGTATATGGACATATGGTACAATGTCTAGCAATAAGGAATTGTTAGTTGAAACGACATTTATTCCTTTCTAAAGTTTTACCACACCAAACTCGGGTATTACTAGGCAGAGCATAAGGCTTAAGAAAACGATTTTTTCAAGAATGTAAAAGTTTCTGGTTTCTATGTTTGGGTATGTTTTTCCTCCAACTTTCTGATTGGCTTTATTCAGTAATGTAATTCCGAGTGCGCTCGTTCAAACATTTCTTTTTTATAGTAGGCATCCACCAATTCACTTTTTTTTACGCCTGAGGCGTCTTTCAATGCTGCGCAGGCAATACTACAAAAAAGTGTGCATACTTATAAGAAACGTCTGAAACGTATTGTCAGTAATTAATTTAATGGAAAATATTGTTTGGTGTACTTTGTGCAGTTGGTCCTTTAGTCCCTTCTCCGTTCCTTATTAATTAGTTCGCGCTAATTTTCCAACTGACCGCATGCGGCTCAATTAATTTAAAGGGAGAGGCTCACGAGAAAAAAGTTTTCCTCAATTTACTTGCACAGACTGTCGGGAATCTCAGAAATATTATTGCGAAAACCGCATCTCTTTGCGTCTACAACTCGCAGATATATTCTATGCCAAACAGTTCGGCCAGTAGTCTGAAACAATTTGTGCTCTTTTATGGCATTACAGTATTGGAAACGCTTTGTTATTATGGTAGTAATGTTCTTCATTCGTTTAACAATTATTATGTAGAGAAAGAATGCTAACGGACGGATATAAACTATAAAACGGTAGTTTAACCTTTCTGTACGGTGCCTGGCCGAACTGCTTAGCATAGAATATCTCTGCGAGTTCACGATGCAAATAGATGCGGTTTTCACAGAAAATTTTGAGATTCCGGACAGTCTGTGCAAGTAAATTGAGGAAAACTTTTTTCTCGTGGGCCTCTCCCTTTAAAGCGAAATACCGGCCGGTTTTTGAAACGCTTCTCAAGTACTTGCATTCCTATGCATTTATGCGAAGTGGGGTCTAATTGGGGTCTAGTTTTTATTCTAATTTTGGCTCATTTGCATATGCTGCATAATAAAGCAGGTGTACGCAATGCGTTTCAAAAACCGGCCAGTATTTCGCTTTAACGGCTCTTAATTGGTTAGATGTACTCGAAAATTATTAATAGGACAGCCGTATGGAAAAGTGACTCTATAGTAAGACTGCACAATATTTTCACTTTTTCACACTCTTTCTCTGTATTTTCTATATGAATTATATTTAAAAGTAAGAAAGTCGTATTTGGTTGTTTTCAACTGCATCAATTCATGGAATTATTTCTGTTGTTCTGTTTTTGTTTTGTCATCGTGATGTTTTTGTTCCAGCATATCTTTTAATTAAGCTTATTTTCGGCATTAATTGAGTTCTTGTATCTTGTTTATTGCGCACACTCACAGAGAGCGATCTTTTTTTTGTAATAATACTATCTAAAATTACCATAAATTGCCAAACGAGGGAATATTTTTTAACTAAAATGCACCAAAGTTCCATGTCACAAAATATTTAAAGCGAAAATTGGAAAATTTGCATATGATAAGCAAATCCTATGTATCCTATGCAAATTTTGTACGATCGTCCACGGCAATCGTACAAATTAGCATAGGATACATAGGTTTGCTTATCACATGCAAATTTTCTAAAGAGGCTAGCATTTCGCTTTAAAGGGAGAGGCCCACGAGAAAAAAGTTCTCCTCAATTTACTTGCACAGAATGTCCGGAATTTCAGAAATGTTACTGTGAAAACCGCATTTCTTTGCGCCTAGAACTCACAGAGTTATTCCTCGGCACACAGTTCGGCCGGGTACCGTAGTCAGAAACGTTTTTACGGTTTACATCAATCCATTAGCATTCTTTCTTTTCATAACAATGGTTAAACTAATGAAGATCATTCGTACGATTATAACAAGGCGTTTACAATACTATAATGCCCTAAATGCGCAAAAATTGATTCTGACTACGGTACCTGGCCGAACTGTTTGCCGGGGAATATCTCTGTGAGTTCTAGGCGCAAAGAAATGCGGTTTTCACAGTAACATTTCTGGAATTCCGGACATTCTGTGCAAGTAAATTGAGGAGAACTTTTTTCTCGTGGGCCTCTCCCTTTAATAAGCCAAAATGGTCTCGCCTGAAAATTCATTTATCTAGTCTGTTTCTATTTTAAAGATTGAATTTATTTCTCTCCTCCAGACGCTCCTTTTTTCTAAATCTTTTTTTTTCTAAAGCAGTGCCCTGGGGTCTGGGGGTACATTCCGGAGCCAGGAAAACAATTTAATTTGCATTGCAAAGTTTCACAGAAATTGCTTTTTTTTGCACATTTCGTGATTTTATTGGATTTATACTTGAGGTTTTGGATACTGTGGGCGGTTTCATACAACAGTCATAATATGCGAAATAGAAGAGCGTTCTTATTATGAAGTTTCCTCTTTTTTATACATCCTGAGTTTCTATTTGCTATATAATTTTGCTAGATAGTTTATGAATCCGATAGTGATACTCTAAACTTAAACCCGCACAAAATTAATGTTTAACCAATTAATTATTAATTACGGTGATATTTGCTGAAACTCTGGATTATAACAAAACACTTTTTTCTCCATGCGCTCATATATCTTTTCCGATTCGAGCAAACTCTGTTGAGAACTCTCATTGTTAACCTTCTGAAGGTATTTCATATAGAATGCGAGCTATTATAACATTTTATTGTTCAACAAAGCAGAAATGCAATTCATGCAGTTTAAGCTTACATATTTCGCAACTTAACAGATTTCTTTTAAATCATGCTCTTTAATTAAAAGGACAGGCCCATCAAAGTAAACCTATATTTATGATATGTTCAGTACCAGCCGTTCGAAGAGCCCTAGGGGCTCTTCTCCGACTGGATTGTTATCCTGTTTAAAAAAAACGAATTTCCACAAAGATAAAGGACAACTTTCTATTCCTACTATTGTTCTAATTGTAAGCCTCTCTCTCTCCCTGTGTCTCATTTTCATTCTTTCTCACTCTCTCGCTCTCTCCTTCCTTCTGGTACGCTAATTCCTTCGTTCCGCTCTTCTCTCCGTCTCTTTCGTTCTCGTTCATATTCCCCTTCTATATGACTCCCTTCTCTCTCTCTCTCTCTCTCTCTCTCTCTCTCTCTCTCTCTCTCTCTCTCTTCTCTGTGAAACTTGTGCCCCTTACATTCACACGTCTACAAAGTCATTTATGATTGTGGAAACGTATAATATGAAGCTGGATCTCCGTTCGACTACTGGTACAGGTACTATGCAAATTTTGCCATTGAAGGTGTTCTTGTGTGGAGCAAATGATTACCCTCAGAGCTAGCATAGCTCAAGAGGTAGAGCGTTGGACTGTTAATCGAGAGGTTGTGTGCTGCTGTGGGTTCGAACCTCGCCGGCGGCAAAGATTTTGTAGCTTCTCTTTCGATTAGGAAATTTTCTTTATGAAAGGATTTCGTTGTGCACATAAAAACAAAATCATAAACAAAGTCCGTGACAAACTCTTCTCCTTTATATAATACGATTTTTATTACAACATATACAAACCAGATTTCACCGGGAAATCAATGGGAAATCATATATGTGAATCAATGGGGAATCATATGTGTACCGTAAAACTTCAGATTTCAAATCTGCATATGCAAATTTTGATCGCATTCTAATTTCCCGATAAATTTGCATAGACAGCTTTGATACCTGCAGTTTTACGGTAGGAATATACGATCAGCTCATTGGAAAACGTTTCCCAGGGTGAATGTAGGTGAAATTTGGTTTGTATATATTGTAATAAAATGCATCACAATCATGATGAACGTATTGTAAATATAGGTTTACTTTGATGGGCCTGTCCCTTTAAAGGAGTATAGCATTCGTTTGCGGTAACATAAAAAAGTATGCCTTCTGGGATTATATGAAATAATATGTATTACTCATTGTTAGGTTGGGCCAACGGTGATCCTAGTTGACGATGATGTTTTTAAAACAGCACCTTTTCACTATTTCTTTGGTGCATTCAATGAATATCTCCCTTTGATACGGACCAACATCCTCTGCTGCGTATATGGCCTCTATGAACTTGTTCGTTGTACAACAAAGCCGATCTCTCGCAGCTCCATTGGCACACTTCCGGGCAAACCATCTGGAAAAATATAACAGTAGCCCACCCAGTTTCGCTACCTTTTCACCTACATGCTAATTGCTAAATTGGTGTAAAATGGTTGTTACATAAGTTGCCTAAGTGGTATTTCATGTGTTTTCTGAAACGGGACAACAGTATTCTCATGTAGCATACTGTAACCTGTATTATATAAAAGAAACGCTTACACGATTATGTAGCCGTAATCTTCTTGAAGCGTTGCGTGTGTGGGGGGAACGGCACCGACGTGGTACATGCTCCCAATAGCGTACTGTGTGATATTTCGCATAACATTTCCATCGAAAGGTATGCCAGGGTGCATTGCGTAATCAAATAAGGGAGCAATTGTGGCAGTAACGATAAGTTCGTATGCTTTCTGAAGTCCGTCCTCAGTGGGCGTATCTGTTGAAGAATTGGAGAAATTTAGTTAAGGAACAGCCGGTTTTTTAAAAACATGTTGAAACAACTTGTTTGCGGCAACCATGCCACATACATCCTGTTATTGCGGTCACTGTGTGGTGCAACCAAGCTTTTTGCGGTCATCGTGCGGTAACCGTGCGGTCACCATGCTGTGCTTTGCGATGTTTTGTCTCTTTTTGCGCAGTTCTTGGGCGTGCGGCAACTTTTGCGGTCACTGTGCGGCAATGTGGCAATGCGGTACGTTAGACAATTAGCCTCTACCAGAGTGTGCACAATTGTGAGCAGATTCATGGGCAGCTCTAAGAATTAGCAATTTTAACGGCTCACCTGCACTCTCAGAAGTTGGATTTTGATTCCGCTTATCAGCTACAAACGTAACAATATCCGAGGCCGAAGGGAATTGAGAATTGTACATGCTGAATTGGATTCTACACACACGCACAGTCACGCACGCACGCACGCACGCACGAACGCACGCACGCACGACCGCACGCTCGCGCGCACGCACACACACATTATATACACTAACACAACAGCTGCACTACACACGACCAAAACAGATACAACAATTGAAGATCGAGATCGCCTTTTTCTCGCCTACCGCAGGCCCACCCTGAGTGCGACGCATGCACAGGCCTGAAATAGGTGGACCGCGCCAAGGCCACACCGTGCCACCCGTATTTTGAAGCCCGCGCACCGGCCAAACTTTCACTCGAGTAGTGAAACTGACCTATTGACGAAATCAAATACTTGGTTCCCTGCTTCTTGGTACATCTTCAGAATGCCAATAGCCAGCTCTCCGTCTGTATACTGTCGCTCTGCTACTATTGCTGTTAGCCCAAGTGAAATATGCATAAGTAGAAGGAAGAATGCAATTGGACGCATATTATCTAAAATATTAGATAACAAGATAAACTGTAGATGGAATATCTACACTAAAGAAGAAATAAGCTATGAATATTTTTTGAATTTTGTAAGAAAAAAAATCTACTTCAAGGCGAGTCGAGCAAGTTTCTGACAATGGCGTATTGGAGGGAAAAATGTGGATTTTCAATTTAACGTTTAAAGATTCAGCAATTAATCTCAGGGCACTTAGGCCAACGTCCGCACAAACCATAACTAATTGTAGCCAATGGCGACCTTCGCAGACAAAATTATTCTTCTTTTCTTTTAAATCGGCATAATTTTTTTGTTTTTATTCGGAATAATGAATTATTCTTTTTTTCTTTTAAATCGGCATAGGATGGAAATTTTTCAATTCGGAATAATATTTGTTTGGAGTAAGATCGAAAAAGAGGAAAAGAACATCAGCTTCAAAAATAGAAGCAGATGTGAGTCAATAATAAGCAAATATACTAATGTACACGGTGCGGCAGGATTCTGACAAAATACTGTGTACTTGCTTGAGACTTGAGTGAAACTAGGCCGTGTTAGGGTCCCATAAGAGTCAAATCACAAATATCTATGTAAAGCAACTAGAAGAATCCGAGACACGTAAAATACGGATAATTATTATAATAATTCAGTCGGAAATTGTCCTGACCATTTCTTTTCTGGTGCGCGTTCTATGTTTTATGTGAAATGAAATTTTCAAATAGCATAAAATCTTAATTTCAGAAAATTCAAGATAAAACCACCAAGAAATCAACAAAGATGGGAAGGTATGTGAATTGAAATTTATACTTCGTCCGACTTTAGTTTGCTCCAATTTACTACGGTAGCAGGGCAGCTACATGTGGTTTTGCATAATATAGTCGTATATGTAAATTTATTGCTAGAGCAGCTACAAAATACAGACTTATATACTGATCGATACAATAAGATAAATAAAAAAGTTTTAAGAGTCTGCTTATTCTTCTTTGCCTTACTATCACTGTTAGTGTTAATACATTAGTGTTAATACATACTACATTTAAAGGTATGGTGAACTAATGCCAAACATTACTGCCGGTTCCGTGTCCGGGTAAAAATCTGAAAAATTCTAAAATAATCATGTTGACCTATATCAATTTAACTCGAAAATCGTACTATGTCGGAAACACAGACGCTAAGGTAGACGACTAACCACTGAAACAATTATCCGCATGACATTGTCCTTGTTTTGTGTCTTGCACTTCACCAATACCAAGGGAAATGACGTCATCCATCGCGTGGAGCAGATCGAGCATAATCTAGGAATGAATCCAGCATCAATCATTGAGGGAGAAACTAATCAGGTCACTAGTTCGTAAATTAACTTACTGTAAGCACGAGTAGCTTTCGAACTGGATAAAATGTAAAACCTTGCAATTAGCTTATTACAACGAATACAGTGAACATATCAGACGCTCACACAAATTACCCGCAATTCCCGTGTTTCTTAAAGGGTCAGGCCCACCGATACGTGTTCATAATTCATAAAAATGGTATTTATTATAATATATACATACCAAATATTATTCAGTTTTACCATGGGGAAGTTTTTCCCGTGAGCTTTCCTTACAGAAGGTACCGTAGACAGGCCTTGGGTAAAAGAAAATCAAAACATTTTTAAGGAAGTTAAACATTGCCACAGTACCGTAGTTGTTTGATTATATTAGTCCTGCGGCGAAAGACGAGAGAGTGTGCTGCCTAAAGAGACACCAGCCTAAGAAGACACATATGCACATGAGAGTGCAGACAACGAGGCAAGCGAAGACGAAAAAAAAATGCATACACCTTTAAACAAATATGAGACTACGGTCCCTTCCGTAAGGAAAGCTCACCGGAAAAACTTCCCCATGGTAAAGCTGAATAATATTTAGTCTGTATATATTATAATAAAGACCCTTTTTATGAATTATGGACAAATAATAAATATAGGTTTATATCGGTGGGCCTGACCCTTTAAAGCAACGATTTCATGCACATAGCTGACTAATGACACTAAAGGTATTCAATTTTGAACACATAATTAGATGTAGCAGCTCGTCAATTTACATCAGTCATAGCACTTGATTCATATTCTCATGCACAACATTTTTCTGTTAGATTCATCACCCATTATGTGCCAGCTATAGGTAACTAGGAACATTCGCGTTATCTTCCCCTGTCGATGCATACCTGAGGAGCATTATGTCCGCTGTCTAGAGGTGAGTTGCCAGCTTGGTGGTATTGTGAGAATTCTGTATTATTCAGTTGTATACGTGACGAGAAATGCGCAAATTAAGACATAGACACAACACAAAAGTAGTACTTCTAACGAAATCAATACATTAGAAATATGCCGATTACTGTTAAAATTACTCGAACATACAGATACACCAATTTAGGGTGTCCGTAACCTAAGCGCGCAGTACTTAGGTATCTGCTCCATTCATATGTGCTACATACGCTATCTCATGTTGCAACTTAGCTAATATCTTACACAAAAAATTTTCTTGCGTTATTTATCAGTCTGCCTTCTCGTACAAACCACGTTTCAGCCTTCCGTCCACCTTCGCCCTTTCTCTCGTACTATCACTCTTCTTCTAGTATTCAATATCAATAATGAGTTTCCATTAGAGCTCGGAACTTACCAATCGATGCATCAAATCCACGTCAACAAATGTAATTAGTATGCATCATTTAGACATCATTGACAGGTTCCTGTGCCAGATCATTTTCACTTATTAGACGAGCTAATAATTCTTGGCAATACTCAAAGCTTGCAATGGGGATGCACGACGATCTAATCCTAATGTCGAAACAGACAGAGGATTGGCTATACTATAATACACTGGGTGCTAACCATTCATTTTTGGTGCTATGAAAGAATTATTGAGCTGCATTTCCCAGTACCAAAGCGCTATACACCTGTCGGCTGGGATTGGTCCAGTGAATGCATTGATCGTGCAGGCACCGGTGAGGTTCTACAGCCGTCGCCCAGTACCTAGTCTGAAGTGAATGGACCGAATGTGGCTCACCAACTAGGCGCCTCCCTTCGGCATTTACTTCTGTAGCGATTAAGTGGGATAGCTGGTAAAAAACCCAACAACTCCGGGCCAATAACTCATAACTGCAAACTAAACTAAACTAAACAATAGCGACTTGTTACTGGGAAATGCAGCTCATTAGTTCTTTCATAGCCCCAAGAATGAATCGTTGGCACCCAATGCATCATACTCTGTATGTTTGGACATAAGGCTTAGATCGTCGTACATCCTCATTGCAGGCTTTGCCTATTACCAAGAATTATTAGCTAGGCTAGTAAGTGAAAATGATCCGGTACAGGAACCTGTCAATGATGTCTAAATGATGCAAATTAATTACAGTTGTTGACATGGATTTGATCGTAGATTGGTAAGTGCCAAACTCTAAAGGAAACTCATTGCTGATGTTGAATACTAGAAGACGTGTGCTAGTGCGAGTGAAAAGGGCGAAGGTGGACGAAAGGCAGAAACGTGATCTGTACGGGAAGGCAGCCTGATGAAGAATGCAAGAAAATTGTTTATGTGAGATATTAGCTAAGTTGCTAGCTGAGATAACGTATGTGATATCGATGCTTGAAGCAGATACGTAAGTACTACAAGGTTTGGATACGGACACCCTACGTTGGTGTATCTGTATGTTCGAGTAATTTTAACCGTAATTGGTAGATTTGCATTAACTTCGTATTAACTTCGTCAGAATACCTATTTTGTGTTGCTTTTTGCACAGTTCTCGTATTTTATCTAGGCTAGCAAAGAATGGGCGGAATAACTCAAACATAAAAATGTTGTGCGGCAGGTTCCTGAATTAAGTTACTATGACTAATGAAAATTGACGAGATGCTAGTTCTTCTTGGTATGCCGATTTGTTCAAGTGGGTGATGTGTTCCACAGCGGTGTTACAGCCCTCGTTGAGTAAAAGCGACTAGATAAAAAAAAATATTGTCTCCAAAAGTTTCGCAGTGCGCAGAAGTAAACCTTTGCTTGTTTTTCATAAACTGATGGTGGCCCCAAGTTACCGAAAAATTTGATAATTGTTATGAAACGTTAATTGTCTGGAATGCCCAAAGTAGAGTATTTTTGTTGGACTGTGGACAAAAGTAATTATATTACGCGCTAAATTACACAGCCCGTAACGGACTGCTTTAGTCGCCTAATGACTCAGTTAGAAAACGGCTATGAGGAGAAAACAGACAAATACAAAATAATGACCTCTCAAGATAGCCTCGACTGGACTACTAACTGGACTGCAATGAGCATAAGCCTAGTGTTACGTAGGAAGCGCCCGTGCACATTTCGTCACTAGTTGCCGTGCATATTTGGCGATGGTTTTTGAGGTGAAAAAAAATAACTTCTTGCACTAAATGGTCCTTTTTCGCTAAGAACAACCACCAGAAGGAGGGAAGGGAACTTATCTACTATCTTTCAATTGGTGTGCCCGCAACGCCAATTTGGTCCTTTTGCTGCTTCATAGTTCCACTTTTTTCCCGGTATGTCCTGATATGCATTCCAGATACCATACCAGCTGAAGAAGGGATGAATTTAAATAAAACCATGTAAAAACGTGCAAGAATGCAAAGTTTATTGCAGCGAACAAGGAACATTTATGAAATGGAAAACTTTAAGGTATGTGTAAATGTTGAAGAAAAGGATCGGAATGAAACGATATATTTAGAAAAAAGAACAGTGCCTAAAGTATACTCTCAGTAAATAAATTAATACACATAGAAGCAAAAGAGAAAACATTCATAAAACGAACAAAATCAAACCAAGGGAGAACGTGTTTTTCAATTGTATATAGGCAAGATACTGTTTTGAAAATTTAAATATGATTATTTTCCTTCACTCCCTTGTAATTCCTTTCCGCCACGACGGCTCTAGCTCCGTGCTTCTAATCCCAATTAGAATGCGATGCTAATTTTATCGGATTTTGGGCCGGTCGCACGTAGACCCTAAAACTCGCGTGAGTTCAAAAGTACGTTTCAGCGCATATAGACAAGCAGCCGAGCTTTCCAAAAAGTGTGTTTCAAGTTTTAAATCCAAATAAAGATTGGATTTCAATACTCCACAAAACGTGGGATGTTTTAGAATTTATCTGTTTCAACAGTAGAGATGTATTCACTTTTCGGGGGAAAATACTGACAAAAATTATTAATTCATGGGCATTTTTCATTATTTCACACAATTTGATGTTAATATAGCATAGCGTTCCCATATGAATTCTAGAATCAAAGATTCTAAGTATTTTTTGACGCACAAACGAATCAACCTGGAACGAAAAATGGAACCTTTTCGCTTACGCACATCCAACTCCGGTATAACCGTAAGCGTAAGCCGATTCACACACTTATCTTATCCAATCAAATCAACTTTGTTATCGAACATTTTATGCAAATGCCTTGACTACATTGAAAAGTGTTCCTCGAATCTGTAACATCCGCTGGAAATTCTGACTCCCGTACTTATCGAGATGATTGTTCTGAAAGAATAAATTCCTTTTGTCCGCCTAATGATAAAGTACAAGTACTTACATTTCTCTGTAACGTTGCTCGGCACAACCTTTTTGGCCGAAATTGAATTTTGATCCAAAAATCCCAGTTTCAAGTTTCAAGTTTCAACTATGACTGGTTGTGAGTTATGCACGTGTTCGCCTTCAATATTCTGCGTAAGTTTTAGTTTTAATAATTCAGTCCGAATAGCTGTCTTTGATGCAAGTATAGCACACTTTTTTTCTGTCAAACCATTTGGTAACGGGCAAACGAAGTTTTTTTTGATTGCGATAAATATTTCGTTGTCCTGTGACGTAGTGCATTTCCTTCATGCATAGCGTTCTCTCAATGTCACGTCAGAAATGTACGTATGTGGGGAACGAAACCGAAAAATAAAAAAACGTTGGTTCTTGGACAAAGACAAAGTTGTCGGTATGTATATTCTTTTTACCCACATTCATGGAATTCAATATGATATCGTCCAGTACTGTTCTTCTGCAAATTTAGTTTTTTCTTACACGACCTTCACTCATGAAGCATATTTATAAATGTAATATATACAGGTTGTATCATGCAAAGGTTTCACTGGCCTGTCATATCATAGAAGCTTGGATGCCAGTGTCGGTATTATAAGATGTATCAGCAAAAAAAGTACTAGCTGACAGCTGCCTACAGTATCAGTTATAAATAACAGTTATATTTTCAAAACAACCAATTTTCTATGACGCAAAAGCCCTGATATGCATGCCCCATGTTTCACATTACCAAAATCGTTTGTTACATTTTAAATGGCTATAGCCGTCGGCTGACAAATTACACAGTCGTTACATGTTTGGGGGTTGAAAAAGGCCCTTTATTCTAGTTTTTTTTTTGGAATAATGTTCTTGCTTGGCTGTTTTCTGCCTTACCAAACAGAGAAATGTTATCAAAGTAGTCCCACAAAACCTCCAGGGAATATAGTGTTTCGAAAAAATAAACGCCGAAAAACGGAGGCTAGTCTTTTTCCGGCAACCGATGCATTTTTTAGCAGTAGTGCACTTGTTGAGGGCATTTTCGAGAAATCATAATTTAGGGGGTTTCATTTTCGACGTTACTTCGTTTTGTTCTTCTCCAACACATAACTTATTCGTTTTGTATGTAATTTTAACTTTGTGAAAGGTAAGAAATTTATGTTTTCCGAAACCTAACTATTTACGTTATTCTAAGGTAAAGCCATGTTGCTCTAGAAACTCTTCCAGGCCTGACTATGTCTCCCTCTCTCCTGCTCTCTCCGTCTCTCTCTCTCCGTCTCTCTCTCTCGCTCGCTCTCTCTCTCTCTCTCTCTCTCTTCCCTCTTCCTTTACTGCGCTAGAGAAGAATTCCCTAGTTTAGAATAGAAACTGATCCCCCCACATCCATCTTCTATTGAACTTTGCGCAGAAACTCTCTTTCTAAGATTCTAAGTGTGTCTATGCCCCTCTGGGCATTTATTTGAAGAATCGCCTTAGGGGTGTGGTCCTAGGATTCTGGATTCCGAGACCTTGCACGTATCTCTTTGGGACTTTGGGGCCTTTGGGACTTATAACTTATAGAAAGATGAAACTAGTCTGAACACAAAAAATAGCAAAAGAACGTTTTGTGCTTACAGCTTACAGCTAGTCTTTGTATGTCGATGTTTACCTTTGTTGGGTTAGATTCATGCCGGCTAATAGTATATCGTACAATGTCTAGCAATAAGGAATTGTTAGTTGAAATGACATTAACTCGTTTCAGTTTTACCACCCCAAACTCGAGTATTACTAGGCAGAGCATAAGAAAACGATTTTTTTCAAGAATGTAAAAGTTTCTGGTTTCTAAGTTTGGGTATGTTTTCCCTCCAACTTTCTGATTGGCTTATTCAGTAATGTTATTCCGAGTGCGCTCGTTCAAACATTCATTTTTATAGTAGGCATCCACCAATTCACATTTATTTTTATTTTTTACCAAACGGATATCGCCGCCTGAGGCGTCTTTCAATGCAGCACAGGCAATACTACAAAAAAGTGTGCATACTTATATGAAACGTCTGAAACGTATTGTCAGTAATTAATTTAATGGAACTCATTTCGTTTATTTGTTTGCGAAATGTTTACTGCTTATACCAAATCCTTGAAACGTAGTATGTATTTTCGTTGCGGATTCGGTGACAAACATCTAAACTCTTCTACTTTATATAATATGAATAGTTCGCTATGTTGTTATCAAGTTTTACTATTGTGAATAAAATATGAAGTGACGAGGAGTTTGGTGCATTACCTCGGTGCCTTGATACAGTGAAGCTAACTTTCGATCTCCATAGCACTCTTATGACATGTAGCAAAAATGTATTAGCTTGTTCAAAAGTTAGCATATATTTTTTGGTGTACTTTGTGCAGTTGGTCTTTTACCTTTAGTCCCTTCTCCTTTCCTTATTAATTAGTTCGCATTCGCACTAATTTTCCAACTGACCGCATGCGGCTCAAGTAATTTAACGGCTCTTAATTGGTAAGATGTACTCGAAAATTATTAATAGAACAGCCGTATGGAAAAGTGACTCTATAATAAGACTGCACAATATTTTCACCTTTTTTCACATTCTTTCTCTGTATTTTCTGTATGAATTTTATATTTAAAAGTAAGAAAGTATCGTATTTGGTTGTTTTCAACTGCACCCATTTACGGAATTTTTTATGTTGTTCTGTTTTTGTTTTGTTATCGGGATGTTTTTGTTCCAGCATATCTTTTAATTAAGCTTTTTTTCGGCATTAATTGAGTTCTTGTATCTTGTTTATGCACACTCACAGAGAGCGATCTTTATTTTATTTTTATTTTTATTTTTTAATAATACTATCTAAAATTACCATAAATTGCCAAACGAGGGAATATTTTTTTTAACTAAAATGCACCGAAGTTCCATGTCACAAAATATTTAAAGCGAAAATTGGAAAATTTGCATATGATAAGCAAATCCTATGTATCCTATGCAAATTTTGTACGATCGTCCGCGGCAATCGTACAAATTAGCATAGGATACATAGGTTTGCTTATCACATGCAAATTTTCTAAAGAGGCTAGCATTTCGCTTTAATAAGCCAAAATGGTCTCGCCTGAAAATCCATTTATCTAGTCTGTTTCTATTTTAAAGATTGAATTTATTTCTCTTCTCCAGACGCTCCTTTTTTCTAAATCTTTTTTTTTTCAAAAGCAGTGCCCTGGGGCCTGGGGGTACATTCCGGAGCCAGGAAAACAATTTAATTTGCATTGCAAAGTTTCACAGAAATTGCTTTTTTTTGCACATTTCGTGATTTTATTGGATTTATACTTGAGGTTTTGGATACTGTGGGCGGTTTCATACAACATTCATAATATGCGAAATAGAAGAGCGTTCTTATTATGAAGTTTCCTCGTTTTATTGGATTTATACTTGAGGTTACTTGAGGATTTATACTTGAGGTTTTGGATACTGTTTTGGATACATCCTGAGTTTCTAATTTGCTATATAATTTGGCTGCCTAGTTTATGAATCCGATAGTGATACACTAAAGCGGCACGAAATTAATGAATATTTGGGAAATTATTAATTAGGTGATATTTTCTGAAATTCTGGATTATAACAAAACATTTTTTTTTCTCCATGCTGTCATATCTTCTCCGTGTTTTATCAGTATTCGAGCAAACTCTGTTGAGAACTCTCATAGTTTTTTTCTGAAGATATTTCATATAGAATGCGAGCTATTATAATATTTTATTGATCAACAATGTGGAAGTGCAATTCCTGCAGTTTACGCTTACATATTACGCAACTTAACATATTTATTTTAAATCATGCTCTTTAATTAAAGGGACAGGCCCATCAAAGTAAACCTATATTTAAGATTTCACCTACATCTGCATATGCAAATTTTGATTGTATTCTAATTTCACGATAAATTTGCATAGACATCTTTGATACCTGCAGTTTTACGGTAGGAATATACGATCAGCTCATTGGGAAAAGTTTCCCAGGGTGAATGTAGGTGAAATTTGGTTTGTATATATTGTAATAAAATGCATTACAATCATGATGAACGTATTGTAAATATAGGTTTACTTTGATGGGCCTGTCCATTTAAAGGAGTATAGCATTCGTATGCGGTAACATAAAAAAGTATGCCTTCTGGGATTATATGAAATAATATGTATTACTCATTGTTAGGTTGGGCCAATGGTGATCCTAGTTGACAATGAGGTTTTTAAAACAGCACTTTTTCACTATTTCTTTGGTGCATTCAATGAATATCTCTCTTTGATACGGAACAACATCCTCTGCTGCGTATATGGCCTCTATGAACTTGTTCGTTGTACAACAAAGCCGATCTCTCGCAGCTCCATTGGCACAATTCCGGGCAAACCAGCTGGAAAAACATTATAAAAGACCCAGTTTCGCTACCTTTTCATCTACATTGCTAAATTGGTGTAAAATGGTTGTTACATGAGTTGCCTAAGCGGTATTGCATGTGTTTTCCGAAACAGGACAACTGTATTCGCATGTAGCATACTGTAACCTGTATTATATAAGAGAACGCTTACACGATTGAGTGGCCGTAATCTTCTTGAAGTGTTGCGTATGTGGGGGGAGCGGGACCGAGGTACATGTTCCCAATAGCGTAATGTGTGATATTTCGCACAACATTTCCATCGAAAGGTATGTCAGGGTGCATTGGGTAATCAAATAAGGGAGCAATTGTAGCAATAACGATAAGTTCGTATGCTTTCTGAAGTCCGTCCTCAGTGGGCGTATCTGTTGAAGAATTGGAGAAATTTAGTTAAGGAACAGCCGGTTTTGAAAAACATGCGGCAACATGCGGCAAACATGCGGCGTGCGGCAACTTTTGCGGTCACTGTGCGGCAATGTGGTACGTTATACAATTAGCCTCTACCAGAGTGTGTACAATTGTGAGCAGATTCATGGACAGCTCTAAGAATTAGCAATTTTAACGGCTCACCTGCACTCTCAGAAGTTGGATATTGATTCCGCTTACCAGAAACAAACGTAACAATATCCGAGGCCGAAGGGAATTGAAGTTTGAACATGCTGAATTGGATTCTACACACACGCACAGTCACACACGCACGCACGCAGTCACGCACGCACGCACGAACGCACGCACGAACGCTCGCGCGCAAGCACATACGCACGCACGCACGTACACATTATACACAATACACACAACAGTTACACTATACACACCAGCTACACTACACATACAACAGGTGAATATCGCCGTAGTCTCGCCTACCTCAGGCCCACGCATACACCAGTCCCGAAATAGGTGGACCGCACCACGGCCACACCGGGGCCCACCCAGTGAAACTGACCTATTGACGAAATCAAACACTTGGGTCCCTGCTTCTTCGTAAATCTTCAGAATGCCAATAGCCAGCTGTCCGTCTGTGTACTGTCGCTCTGCTACTATTGCTGTTAGCCCAAGTGAAATATGCATAAGTAGAAGGAAGAATGCAATTGGACGCATATTATCTAAAATATTAGATAAAAAGAAAAACTGTAGATGGAATATCTACACTAAAGAAGAAATAAGCTATGAATATTTTTTGAATTTTGTAAGAAAAAAATCTACTTCAAGGCGAGTCGAGCAAGTTTCTGACAATGGCGAATTTGAGGAAAAAATGTGGATTTTCAATTTAACGTTTAAAGATTCAGCAATTAATCTCAGGGCACTTAGGCCAACGTCCGCACAAACCATAACTAATTGTAGCCAATGGCGACCTTCGCAGACAAAATTCTTCTTCTTTTCTTTTAAATCGGCATAATTTTTTATGTTTTTATTCGGAATAATGAATTATTCTTTTTTCCTTTTAAATCGGCATAGGATGGAAATTTTTCAATTCGGAATAATATTTGTTTGGAGTAAGATCGAAAAAGAGGAAAAGAACATCAGCTTCAAAAATAGAAGCAGATATGAGTCAATAATACGTAAATATACTAATTTACACGGTGCGGCAGGATACTGGCAAAATACTGTGTACTTGCTTATGACTTGAGTGAAATTAGGCCGTGTTAGGGTCCCATAAGAGTCAAATCACAAATATCTATGTAAAGCAACTAGAAGAATCCGAGACACGTAAAATACGGATAATTATTATAATAATTCAGTCGGAAATTGTCCTGACCATTTCTTTTCTGGTACGCGTTCTATGTTTTATGTGAAATGTGATTTTCAAATAGCATAAAATCTTAATTTCAGAAAATTCAAAATAAAACCACCAAGAAATCAACAAAGATGGGAAGGTATGTGAATTGAAATTTGTACTTCGACTGACTTTAATTTGCTCCAATTTACTACGGTAGAAGGGTAGGGAGTGGCGTTGCGAGTGGATAATATAGTCGTATTGCAAATTTACTGCTAGCTACAAAAGCTACAAAACACAGACTTATATACTGATCGATACAATAAGATGAATGAAAAAGTTTTAAGAGTCTGCTTCTTCTTCGCCTTACTGTCACTGTTTCTACAAATTACCCAAGCAACTCATCCAATATACGAAGAGTTGAAGTGGAAGCGAATACCAAAGGTTTGAGTTTGTTTGTATCTTATAATAAACTATAAAAAACCAATGGATTGCCACATTTCTACTTTTTTATATGCTTTCTCTTATGTAGAGAAAGGGAGTTAGTCTGTTATATTCACTGTTTATGATGTAGATCCAAGCGAACATGAATTCTGTTTTCAGCCAGTGCCTGGAAAACCACTCGACGTCAAAGTCGGATTTTACGTGGAGAGCCTGGGAAATTTCAGGAGCACAGAAATGGTATGATTCATTAATGAGTCAATTATTTCAGTTGTTAATTACACAACAGATATATATATATATAATGAATAAGGGACGTTGTTTACGCGCTAAAACTCAGGATTTGGAGCCTAACTTGCATAACAACTACCAACTCTTGTGTAAGACGAGGCAGACGAAATTTCTTGTCGATATTTTTTTATGTCCATTCTATATTTATATTATATTCTTTGTAGACATTCGACATGGATCTCTATATGTACATGTCATGGTGGGACCCCTCGCTGGCACATAATAACTCCGATTTCGTTCTCATTAATGGTTGAGTCCTTTTAAATAATTAGCATAACTAGAAGATTGTTTAATTATGGAACACTATGAAAACTTGGGTTACATATCCCTTTAAAAGGAACGAACATCCCTTTAAAGCGTATTTCAGATCAAGAAATCCTGAAACGTATCTGGCTCCCTGATATGTACTTTGCCAATGCCAGAACTGCCTATTTTCATGAGGTTATGGTACATAACTTCAACATGTTTGTGAGTCCCGGAGGGATTATTGCTTACGGTACAAGGTGAGATTTTTCATAAATCGATAAATTATTGTTTTCAAATATGTGCAGTGTTTAGAGTACCGTAATACACCAAGAAAATTAAGAGTTTTAAATTTAAGCAGTGTTTATGACACTATTTCTAGAACCTATCCGTATAATTCTTGTCTTGACACTTTCATATTTTTATATTTATTAGTTCAATTTTTATTATGGCAAGTAAATACTTTTCAAAGAATAACTTTATACATCAACCCAAAATTAAATTCAGGGTAACATGTAACGTGGCTTGCACACTACATCTCAAAGATTACCCGTTGGATTCACAGCAATGTTTGATAAAACTCATATCTTGTAAGTTTGAATATTATAGTTTATTATAATAAGTTTTTCTCTGGAAGACGAAAAATATTTTCGAAAATTGTAGATACAGTAGCCGATTGGCATACTGACGTTTTTAGAAGCATATTGAAACATGTTAAAGCGAAATGCTAGCCCCTTTGGAAAATTTGCATTTGATAAGCAAATCCTATGTATCCTATGGCCTATGCTAATTTTGCGCGATCGTCCACGGCAATCGCGCAAAATTAGCATAGGATACATAGGATTTGCTTATCATATGCAAATTTTCCAAAGAGGCTGGCATTTCGCTTTAACTTGATCATTTTTCGTGAACTCTGGCAGAACCTAATTTTACATTTATTTTATAAACACCTCCTTCACTTCAGATGCCCACGTTAAAGAAGATATGAACACTACGTGGTTTGAAGACGGACCAATTAGGCTGAATCCTGAAATTGGTAATTAGTTTTTATTTCTACATATTATATAGTTTCTTTATACAGTGATACAGTTTCTTTGATGATATGTCAGTTACAACTATTCTCTGTGGAATTTCTTTTTATCGTTGGATATATATGTATGTTATGCATTTTTTCGTTTTATCTTTGATCTATTACGTTGAATTTTAAAACTACTGAATTCTTTCATCGCGTTATGGCGTTGCGCTCTTTCTGTCTAATACAAATTTAAACATTTAGACATTCTAAAGACTTCCGACAACGGCAACTTGGAAATCTAATTGACAAGTTTAAAAAAAAACAGTATTTTAATTGTAGGTCTTCCGGAGTATAAGATCATCGGCCACGACAATATGTACTGCGAGGGTCTATTTCACTACAGGGTCACACATAATTCGAGCAGACTTGGTACGTTATTCGATGTACGCACAGAGTGGGCGGCTTTCAGGTCTTATAAGTTATAAGCACAATGGAAAACTGACAAATATGAAATATCAGAATGCAAGTTTGTGCTACATATGTAAACCGCATACGCGTACGGGTCGGAAAATAGTTGTTCAGAGGCCATATTCACTATTCCCTCGGGAAAATGTTCCCTGAGGACAGAAAATAGCATCTTAATGTGAGACACGCGGAGAAAAAGAGTTGGAATTCCGCCATGGGGAATTGAGTGGTGAATATGGCCTGTGGGGTGTGTAGACGTGTAGAAAGCGGAAGGTTTCGTAGATGTACTTTAGTATGAGTCCTTCTAGAAACATATGACCTACCGTAATACCGACAATATATATATCTTAGAATTCAGGGGACTTCCCATGCCTCGTTGGTGTTATCAATTTGGAGCGCGCAATTGGCTATCACTTGGTTCAGGTGGGATTGACTTTATTACCTAAATCAGAACGAAGTTTGTTTATTTATTTGTTTGTTTGTTTGTGCAGGTCCGTTACGCTCGTAATGCTTGTATTCCATGTATATTTCCAGTCCTACATTCCCACCGGTTTGATTGTTGCCATCTCATGGGTGTCCTTTTGGATCGATAGGAGAGCGGTAAAACTTTTATTATTATTTGCGTGCTATTTTTTTCCGAAAGCTCTCGCACGTTCACTTTCTCGTAAACTTTCTTAGTTTTTTTTTTGTAATGAAATAGAAAATATGTCTGAACTTTATTAAATTTATTAATTCAGGTGCCAGCCCGTGTTTCGCTTTCTTTCACGACTCTTTTAACTCTATCCACTCAAGGAAACGGTATTAGATATGGACTACCACCGGTTTGTGCTCGAATTTGAATTTATGATTTGGTATATTTAGAGAGAGAGAGAGAGAGAGAGAGAGAGAGAGATGAAGATGGAGAAGAGAGTGATAGACAAGTATGGATGAAAAGAGATAGAGTACACAGGAAAGATAGGGACGCGGAGTCATAGACGAGCATATAGAGTATGGGTATAGAGAGAAAGGGCAGGGAAAGGGGACAGAAGAAACAGGGGCGGTATTCACCAACACTCACTATGATATTTGTTTCCGAGCATTTCCCGCGGAAAAACCAGCTAGGTTATTACTAGTTTCCTACTCTGTTTTTAGTCGGAAAAAGCTCGGAAAACGAAAGTTTGTCGGGAAATGCTCGGGAAATCCGCGGGAAATGCTCGGAAACGGACAAACAGACGGCTCCCGAGCTCGGCCCGCCTATTTTCCGAGCTCGGCCCGAGAACCTCAAAGTTTCCGAGCATTTTCCGAGAATCTTCTCGGAGAATGCTCGGAGAATCCGCGGAAAATCCTCGGAAACGCAAAGTTTCTCGGAAAATGCTCGGGATTCATTAACGGAGCAGGTAACCCTCATTGGTCTCCGCAGGGAACTAAGAGTGCGTAGAGAGTGCGAGAGCAGAAGAGATTCAGACTGGTGAGCATAGCGAGGGCTCCCTGTGTGTTGGCGAATACTGCCTCAGGAGCAGTGATGCAGCTCTGGTGGCGACTATTAAACTATTTATGAAAAACATTTGTTCAGGTTTCCTACGCAAAAGCAATCGACTACTTTTATGGCGGTACGTTTTTAAATATGTAATCAATTGCCGTATGTAGGAAGCTGGGAGTTTCCTCACGAGACCCCGGCAGGAGGTAAAATAAAAAGGGGCACAATAGGAAAGAGTGCGGGACGCAGAGGCAAATGCTCCCCCGTCGGAGACTCCCGCTTGTTCGTGCAGTACGGTTACTGTACAAGACATTTCCTAAACTTCTTGTGAGCTCCATCTTTTTGATGTCCTTTGAGGGTTTTTCGTTTAATTTCAGAATATAATTTCAGTGTGCATGTTATTCATCTTTGGTGTTCTTCTCGAATTCGCCGTTGTCAATTCCTATATGAGAAAAGCACAAAAATATGGCACAATGGCGGAAAGATCTCAAAGATCCGATCAATATTCGGGGAGGAATGGAACACTATTGGGAGGAGGTACGTAACTCACATACATACTTTAGAACGGCATATTACGATGTTTCGAAAGGAATGCCGGGCGTTTCTTCCCATAGTTTTATGCAAACTCCTGCGGGCGTTTCTTCCCATAGTTTTATGCAAATTTCTGCGCCCGAGACACGTAATAGAACTCAAGTTATATGGAATAACTGGGAATACAGTTGTCCAACACGCGTTTTGAAACCGTGAGGCATCCCGCTTTAAAGACTATATGATTTATTGAAGACATAAAATACGTGAACAATAGGTTCCATGAAAACACTATGCCTCACAGTGCAAGATACAGATACTAACTAGAATAACAAGGTTGATTATTTTTTCGTCGTAAAGTTTAGTACTTAAAGGGAGAGGCCCACGAGAAAAAAGTGTTCCTCAATTTACTTGAAGAGAATGTCCGGAGTTTCAGAAATATTACTGCGAAAACCGCATCTCTTTGCGTCTAAAACTCGCAGGTATATTCTATGCTAAACAGTTCGGCCAGGCACCGTAGTCTGAAACAATTTTTGCTCTTTATGGCACTACAGTATTGGAAATGCTTTGTTATAATGGTAGTAATGTTCTTCATTCGTTTAACAACCATTACGTAGAGAAATAATGCTAATGGATGGATATAAAATATAAAAAGGTATTTTAACCTTTCTGGCTATGGTGCCTGGCCGAACTGTTTAGCATAGAATATCTCTGCGAGTTCACGATGCAAATATATGCGGTTTTCACAGAAATATTTCTGAGATTCCGGACATTCTGTGCAAGTAAATTGAGGAACACTTTTTTCTCGTGGGCCTCTCCCTTTAAAACACAGATGGATATGTTTTATGCTGAATTAAGGTGTACGTATATGTTTCTATTACGGTAATTCTTTTCTTATTTAGATAGTACCGAAGCTGACTACGATACAGATACCTTGTTTGCTAAAACACGACACAGTCCTAGAGCTGGAGGGCACTACGCTATACTTGCATGCAAGGTGCGTTCTTACTGTAGGCTTAGTCAATTACTGTAGTTAGATTTTGTTACCATACGTCTTGCCAGTACGGTAGCTTGATCTGCACCGCAATTTTACTTACAATTAGATGGCAGAAATTGCAATAGATAACACATTTATAACGTTGTTCCTTTCAGAAAGATAATACATCTCGAAATAATACACGGGTAAACAGGTCTAGGTGTACCATATTATGCTGTCAAGTGTCAAATAATAATAATGATAATAATTTATGGACACATTTCTTATATAATATAAGTGTGCACCATTAATTCATTTATATCTTATATGATTAATATTTATATTTATATTTATAATTATACTCCATTTAGTCGATAAAATATTCGCGGCGAGCGCATTCAGTGGACCAAATATCTCGATTTGCATTCCCATGTAAGAATTGCCATTTTGTCTTGTTTTTGGACTTTAATTCTATAGCTTGCCTGATATTTATTGTTTATTATACTGTGAAACAGGCTCAGGTATTATATGCAAATTACGTACCATTACATGCATTTGGGGCACAAAAGGGCACCAAGTGGATAAACTTCAATATTTCAGCTCTTTTCTTCATCTTCAACCTTGTGTATTGGGTGTATTATCTACGCGAACAACCTCTGCAAATACCAACGCAGACGCATGTTAATAGTTGAACAAACAGTAATTTCTTTGCCATTTATTGATTATTTTGCATGTGCATCTTCAGCAGTGTCGGCATAATGCATAGGCACGGTAATCGTTTTTCTCGATGTTGGCTTTGAAGAGAAAAATGTTTCACGCGTTTGCTATATTTGGGTAGGCTGTCGAGGTAAGTACTAAACCACCTCCGTAGGGTATGTTATGACATTTGAAAACCAACTGTGTATTGATTTCTTCAAATCAAATAAGCGAAGTAGCTAATGACAAAAATTCATCAACTTTCGCGAAGACTATAATTCTTGCTATTGCCCTATTGATCGCACAAAAAATGGCAAAATGTTAACCTCCGCTTGTTTGCACGCCATTGCTTTATTTTCTCTGTTTTTTTTTGTTACTCTTTTTTTTTGTAAACTTTTATATTTTGAGCCAACGGGTCAAAAGTAGCATTACTTTACATAAGTTACAGATCTCGTTGGAAAATTTTGTTTTTACTTATTATAGTCATAAATTGTTAGAAAATGAATTTTTCATTTTTGAAAGTGCATAAATTGTGAGCGTTTTTCGTGTGTGTTTTTCACATTTCTAAAGCAACGAAGGCATTAAATTGACTATGTTTAGCTTATTCATAATACAAAATACATATAAATCGGTTCAATACAAAATGGAGATCATTATTGATTTATTGATTTTTCAAAATTTTTCAGTTTCTTCATTTTCCAATGTTTGATGTTTTCTTCTCCAAACGTCAATTAATTTAACCAAATTAATATTATCATTTCTGCCGATTGAAGTAAATTGGACACGTGCCAAATCGTATAAAGTCCGCATCATTTGTCTTTTTGCACGACGCCGGCGGTCGATAACTCTGAAATCAATCGATAATTTGAAATAAGTAAGGTTTCAACATTTCCGGCTGGGCTTTCAAGAAATACACGGCATCATTTTGAGGGGTAACATGCAAGTTCCAAGGCCGGACCCTCGTGACACGTACGTCTCTTGTGACACCCTTGTGACACGTACGTCCCTTGTGACACCTTTGTGACACGTACGTCCCTTGTGACACCCTTGTGACACGTAGCCAAACCAAGTGCTTCGTCAAAGAAACTGACAACGAGCAGAAATGAATGGAAAAATATAATAGGCTTAAAAATAGCAGCCGAAATAGTGACTGTTTCCATATAACGACCAAACAAAACGTTAAACCGTTGTGTAGGAAGAAAACCCACGTACCGATTGTGCAAAAAGAGATAAATCTCCAAGACGAATGCTACAACGGAACTCGCGAGGCCAATACCGCCAAGCGTGAATATTCCCATCACTGAGGCTAGGTCTGAACAAACACAAAATTTATAATTAAGATATTTACTAATTACATAGTAAACTTGGCAGTCAATGTCTTGAATATACGATAACTAAAGGATGGTCGCTAGAAGCTAGGTTTACTCTTGAGCAATTATTACACGCAAAAGTTACGAATGTGGAATAAGTTACTGAGCTCAGATGCGTGTACCGTATCCTACAGCTACGACGTGTAGGGTGCTATTTAGAATTGACTAATAAGCACCAAGCGGTTTTGAAGCAGCCGTCTGTTCAAATTCCTCCGTTTCGCATTTTGGAATTTCCGCAATTTTGAATCCCTCTAGGAAATATTTCTTGAATGTTCTCTGAAAAATTTTTATTTTTATTTTTTGATTGTTACTTCCTGGTTGTCGGGTTGTATATCCAATCTGTACAAAATTAAAGCGGAATTCAAAATTTGAGACGGATTGTAAATGGAGTGTATCACGTATGTAAGTAGTAAGTATGTATTAGAAAAATTTACAGGAAAACCGTAAACAAAGTGTCTTGTCTAGGGCCAAAGTTGTTTGGGCAAAATCGGTGTTATGACTACTGTAGTATACGACTGTACCTGTATAAATTGTTCCTGCATGATGATTGCTCGATTCAGAGATTTAGCAAAAATGCTATTGTTGTTCATAACAAGATGGGCGGATTTTTGTGGAAGTCCTGAAAGAAGATGATATTTTGCTATAAAAATAAGACAAAATTGAGGTTTGAAAATTAAAATATGCGTGTAAGATATGAATGATGTGCTGATAAAGCACATATCACTCCTTTTTGTGTCACACAATCTACTAGTCTAGTTGATTGCAGTATGTGTTGGAAAATATCAGTCGGACAGATGTTGTTCTAATAGTTGAGCATAATGGGATTTTCAAGTATCCCAAAAATTCGGTGTGATTCTGTCAATACTACCCTATTTCTGCACGAAACCTGCATACATAATATGAATAAATTAAAAAAATATACTCGTGTAGTTCCAAAATACGGAAAATTTTCACAGCATACTTGGGAACCCCATAAACAAATTTGGAAACCACATGAAGGTATGTACAAACCTTCGCTCACGTAAACTAGATTGCATCTTTCTTTACTCATTTGCATGGCAAGGCTGTCCTCTTGAATCGGGAAGATGTATTTTCCTGAAATATTGGTATAAGTATGCTCACAGTTAATTTTGATCAATATTCCTTTTTCTATAAACAGTTTGTATGGAAATCAATATCAAAAATGAATTTCAATATATGAGAGTGGAGATGTTCAGCATACGTTTCAATATATAGAAGTAGAGATATTCAACATACGTTTCAATATAAGAGAATGGAGCTGTTCAACATACGTTTCAATATAAACCTTTACCTCTGCCTTGCGTAGTTTGCCTTTCACCCAAACCAACGTGAAACTTCGCGCCATCGCCGCGCAACATTGGCGCCATCGCCGCGCGTAAAAAGAGGCTCCGCCACAGCGGGGCGGCGCATGCACTTTGCGCCACAGGCGCGCGGCGATTCCGCCTGGGGTCCGCGGCGATGGCGCGGGGGTTGCGCGGCGATGGCGCGAGGGTTGCGCGGCGATTGCGCGAAATGGGCATGAATCGAGCATACCGTACCCCGTACTACCACCACCTTACCAATCCAACTACTGTACAATACATAACCAGAACAAACGATAACAAAAAAACATTTATTCAAGCACAATAGCACAAACAACACTGGAAAACTCTACGAATTTAATTCAGCGGTAAAAATAAATAAATAAAAATCGTTATGCGAATTAAATTATGGTTGTAAGGTAATTAAATAATGCATACATTGAAAATACAAATGAGTTGTCAGAGCGATCAACAAATAGAAAACGACAAAAGGATTATTAATAGAAAACTAACGACTAACGGGTCAGGGACTTCATTTGATTATTTCAAATATCCAGTATTTAAATGCTCCTACTACGAAGACATAATATTCTACAATCTACAAAAATAGGTGAGGGGAAAGTATTATTATCCAATTCTAGAGCATATATTAGAAACCGAGTCATCCAAAATACGCTTCAAAGCCGAATGTTGCAACACTTTATCTAGAATTTGCCTACAGAAATGCAAACGTAATAGAGTATTTAACTGCTGTTTCGCGAGGCCGAAACAGGGCGAATCTCGCCCAAAAATCATTCAGCGTGGCTTTCACTTTCCATACATAAGCACAATTTGAAACTCGCTGCAAAAATTGAAGATCAGGAACAATTTGAATTAGCACAGATCTTCGCACTTCGCATGCAAGTATGATAATAACAGCTATTGCGTGTACTAATTCAAATTTGTCTCTGATCTTCAATTTGTGTAGCAAGTTTCTCAATGAGTTTCTAGATGGAAAGTGAATGACGCCCTGGGCCCTGAATGATTTTTGAGGTGTTTCGCGTCCGAAACAGCAGTTAAATACTCCAAGCTGTGAAGTGTGAAGAAACGAAACTGACAATAAATGTAATTAAATAAAAATGCATGTAAAATACTAGATTCAAAAACCGGCCGGTTTTTGAAACGCAGCGTGGGAACTGCAACTGGATTATTATTCATTTACCTCGATTTTTATTCTAATTTATGCTCCTTCACATAAGCTGCGTAAGAATGATGGTGCACTAGATTCAAAAACCGGCCGGTATTTCGCTTTAATAGGCAGCACATAATAAGTAAACTCCAAGTATAAAATACAGAAATGTATAACACCAACCGAACGGTTTAAGATCGGGTGGTGATGGTTCCAATTTAGATTTCTTCATTCAAAAGGGGCCCATTGGAAATGAAGAAAATTGTGCCAACGATTGCGTAGTGCTGGATTCACCTGAAAACATACCTAACTTGACTCCTTGACTGGAAAATAAAACGGCGAATTAGTATTATAATTATTGAACATACAGCACAACGTAATCTTGAAATCATAATGTTTTAAATAAGAAAAATAAGAGAAGAAACTCACAGGCATTGTAGGGTTAATGGAGCTATTCTTGAGCCAAATTGTAGCGCGACTGATCCTCTGAAGACACAGTGAGCGTCACAAACCTTAAAAGCGAACAATAATAGTCGCGAAACAAAAAACAAATTGAAAACAGAACATCAATCCGCCTACAAATTTAAACTAGGAAAAGATATAACCAATACGAAAAGAACATACACCTAAGCGATCCAGTCTAGAAGCAACAAACATCTGATCCGGAGTAGCGAGCACCAGACAAGACAACGGCAAAAGTAGCGCATTCCGTGATCTGCGCGTCATTTTTTCGTAAGTTAAAAATACGCAAGTACGGCATAAAGTAATATATTTAATAATTTTGACCGAACCTCTTTAAATATACTGCTTTATCGATATCTATGCTTCAATGCTTCCAAGAGTAGGCGTCCACCGAGCTGTCCATTCATAACAGACTTCTTCTCGTGTTTCAGCTATAAAAAAGTAAAATGAGTAAATTATCTACGCACTATATTCGCTATAGTACAACAACAAAATACGTCACTTCCACGCTGCTGTATGTCCGTAATTGCGAAATAATGTTCAGAGCTGGTTAATTAACCAGGACTGGGAGCAACGAGTCACTCAAAGGGCTGGGCCAATTACCAGCTAAATCTTATTTTTCGAACTCATTACCCGCCCTGAATTTTCGAATGTCATACCGGAAGTTACCAACAATATACATTGATCACGCCCATAGGCAGTGGATACTCTCATTGGCCAATATTCCAGCTAGATACAAACACATAAATTCGGTGGCAACGCCGGAACGGTATAGCAGATAGCAAGGGACCTCTATTAGGAACTTTAAAGACAAGAATACAAGTGAATTTATATTTTCCAAAGTATACTGGAAGTTGCAGACTCGCACCGATCATACGAATATAGCCAACAAATCGGTCTATAAAAGAACACACCTTGCCGTTGCATTTCGGTGACTCAAGCTCTCCAGCAAACGATCAGCAATAGACCTCCCCAGCCAGCACGCTGCATTGGTGGGAATTATTGCTTTGCTTTCTCACCTAATAAGAGAAATGAGAACACAAGGCAGAACATGAAACAAGAAACTAATTGGACAACCTAGTGCTTGGATCATATGGTTTATGGTAACAGAAAAAGAACTCACGTCCAATAATTCCTCCGTCGTTTCCAATCGGCTGTTTCCACATGTATGGCTGAAGTGATCATGCACGTCATATACGAATCTGAAAAACAACGGGAACAGCGAAAAACACTTTAAATGTTTAAATTCTCTTCTCATGTGATGTGGTGCTCTAAAACATGCAAAAAACAGTATATTTTGCTAGCAAGTAAACATAGTAACAAAGGGGGTTACTTTCATGAAATGATACTTAAAAAGCAGAAGTTTAAAAAAAGAACAACACCTAAAAATACGTATTTTCCGGATATAAAAGACAAATAAACGTATTGCTTAAGACACTTCCCCATTCAGTGTGCTAAACAAACGCTACTCCAAGTTTCAGACAAGTAATGGAATAATACAACAATAATTCTATAAGAAAGAAGAAAAAAGCAAAGAAAATTTCTTTTCAGGAAAAAAAAATAAAAAAAAATCGATCACGAAAACTTTTCGCAAACTTTGTGTATACTTACGGTGATTGGTGCAGTGTTGGGGTAGTGTTGACAATTCTATGTACGGTACTTTCCGTGCATTTTTAACATCTGGCGGTCCCACGGCGCACCTGGGGCGCACCAGCCGCGGATCCGTTTTCGGGATCGTGAATATTTGCGCCGCGATACCGCCGGGTGACCGCCGCGCAACATTTTTGCGCCATAGGCGCGCCGCGCAGCCGCGGAGTTTCCCCAGTGACCCAACTGTTTATCAGTTTCCTCTCTGGTAAATAAAACATGTATCCTAATAAAAAGTAATTCGACCTTGTTCCACTAAATCCAACGCGTGCGCTACCGTATCCGCTTGCACTACAGGATTCAGCTGGGTCGCGGAACGAAGTGACACGAAATGTGAAGAATTTGAGTTACGCAGCTCGTCAAAGTACCTGTATAGTACAGTAAGATTACAAAACTGGGGTTTGGCTCCAAAATGATGAAGATTCATGTGTAGTGTGACATGTTTAACTAGCAAATAACTAACTAGTTTGTCAAGTTTATGACAACCGATGAAATGTGGTTGCATCGTATTACTGACTTCGTGCTTTTATGATGAGTAGTTTTCATAGTTATTTTTGAGAGTAAAACAATACTTTACCAGAAGGAATCCTTTAACATAGTTTGGGTTACATTAGAGAGCCCTTTTTTTCAGTTTCCACCCTGAATTTGTTCCTAGACCAAAAAATGGTATTCTTTCGATCTAATTAGTTAAAAGAGTATATTTTGTATTACCTGCGAAAATTTCAGTTAAAAATCTTATTATGTAAAAGAGTAACTGTAGCATAATTTGCATACCGATGTGCGTTACGAAATGCAAATTTCGTGTTCGGGTATAAAAAGAGTTTCGCAGCTCACCATCGAAGATGCATATGCTGATATTGTTTCCTATTATTTGAATTTCTTATGATACGTTTCAATCTTTTTA